>ML685807.1:5685500-5709016 GCA_007922175.1 Pelusios castaneus | reverse complement strand
TTCCTTTCCTTTTTTTCTTTTTCTCTTCTTTGTCTTCCTCTTCCCTGACTTCCTTTCTCTTCTTTTCTTCCTCTCTCCTGCCTTCCTTTCTCTTCCCTGCCTTCCTTTCTCTTCTTTCTTCCTTTCCTTCCTTTCCTTTTTTCTTCTTTGTCTTCCTCTTCCCTGCCTTCCTTTCTCTTGTTTTCTTCCTCTCCCCTGCCTTCCTTTCTCTTCCCTGCCTTCCTTACTCTTCTTTCTTCCTTTCCTTCCTTTCCTTTTTTCTTTTTCTCTTCTTTGTCTTCCTTCCTTCCTGCTCTTTCTGTCTTTGCTTCCTTCCTTTCTTTCTTTTTTTTCTTTTTCTCCACCTTCCTTCTCTTTTTTCTTTCTCTCCCTTCTTTTTTAAAACTTTTTAAAAAATATTTTTAAATAAAAACCTTTCTTAAAATTAGATTTCAATTCCAAATTCATTCCAATTAAATTAATTAAACACAATTAATTAATTAATTCTATTTACAATCACTTTATCTTCAATTAATGCCTATAATTTCTGTCTTGTGAGTTTTCCCCAAAAATTTATTCTGAAAAAGTTTTTCACACGGCTTGAAAATTTTGCACACAAGCCACCAAACCTAGAGGGAACATTGGCTACTAGTTGCGTACACAACAGTAGGCCAGCAGGCTAACATCGGTCAGTCCCACACTCTGGGCCTGGCCGGAGCCCACAGCACCAACAAAAAGTGTGTGGATACATTACTGCCTGCCACCCAGTACATAGAAACATAGGCCAGCAGCAGACGTGATAGCTACGCATTCACGTTTTTTTCTAATTATAATACGGCCCCCCAACAGTCTGAGGGACCGTGAACTGGCCCCCTATTTAAAAAGTTTGAGGACCCCTGATTTAGATAATGACATAGTGCACTTATAGAGTTTGTGGATGATACAAGTTGGGATTTGCAAGTACTTTGGAGGATAAGATTAAAATTCAAAATGATCTGGACAAACTGGAGAAATGCTCTGAAGTAAATAGGAAATTCATTAAAGATAAATGCAAAGTACTCCACTTAGAAAGGAACAATTGGTTGCATACATAGAAAATGGGAAATGTCTGCCTAGGAAGGACCACTAAGGAAATCAATAGTCAAATAGGAGTCAACTGTATAACACTGTTGCAATAAAAGCAAACATCATTCTGGGATGTATTGGCAAGAGTATTGGAAGCAAAACACGAAGTAATTCTTCCACTCTGATCCACACCCAGAAGGCCACAGCTCTGTACAGTTCTGATTACCAGATTTCAGGAAAAATGTGGACAGATTGGAGAAAGTCCAGAGAAGAGCAACAAAAATTATTAAAGGGCTAGAAAATATGACCTATGAGGGAAGACTGAAAAAATTGGGTTTGTTTAGTCTGAAGAAGAGAAGACTGAGGGGGGACATGGTAACAGTTTTCAAGTATATAAAAGGTTATTATAAGGAGGAGGAAGAAAAGTTGACCTCTGAGGATGGAACAGGAGGAAATGGTCTTACATTTCAACAAAAGCAGTTTTGGTTGGAAGTTAGAAAAATTTCCTAATTGTCAAGGTAGTTGGGACCAAAACATCTTTGTGAAATGTTCATTAAACAAAATGTTCCTGGCTGCAGAACAAATGAGATATTGTCTATTCCAGATATTCATGAGCTGAACATCCTATACTTAGATGAGGTTAGAGTCTGAAATGGGAACTTCATTGTTCAGGCCCATGTCTGCTTTGCATATATGGGTGGAATACTTCATAATTTGCAACAGGGTTTGCTAGGGCTGAGCCCAGACACCTTTAGGTTTAGCAATTTATAGCACTGGCTCCTCTGGTCTTGAGATATCAATTATGATTTTTTTTTTTAATTGCTTGAGCCCTAGCACCTCTTCTATTATATATTAAGCACTGGTGTAATGGTAGCACCTGAAGAATGTGGTAGCATTTCTTCATGTTCCTCTATGGAACCCTTCTTCTTACATGCTCCTTCTCTACTATGCCTCCCTCTCATGAGCTTATGTTACACAGTCTATGCCCCCACTTTCATTCTAAACCAGTAAAGTAGATGTGTATGACTATATCTCTAATGGAGATCATAGACAATTCTACTATTGGGTTTTCCTAGGTTCTAGAAGATTCTGGTAGGTTTGGATGTGGTCGTTTCTTTGTTTAGTTGGTTGCTTCAATCTACCAGTTTTGATGGGAAAGCTTAAGCAAACTAAGCATACTCTCAATTCAGCAAGTGTGGAGATCAGTGTCGAGGACTGAGTGTCTTGAATGCTGTTCAAAAGTGTGTTGGATAAGTTGAGAATCTCTTAAAGGGGTCCCATGAACTCAGTATATTACCTCTGATATATTATGGTGGGACATTTTACAAATAAACCATAAGGAAAAATGTTAATAATAGAACAGTCCCATAAATAAAGTTTCTGGAAAACACATAAATTCAAGATACAAAAATGCAAACATGAAAAATACAAAATATTTAGCATGCACTGAAAGTTGGAAACAGAGATAGTCAAACAGTCAGTAGACAGACTAAACATAAAATATACACAAACATTAATTTAAGGACCCTGGCTAACGTTTATTCAAGGTGTAAAAATATTTGTCATTCTGAAACAATACAAAATACATAAGGAGAAAAAAAGGATGTTTAAATATTAATTACAAGCTGAGTGGAATGTTGAGAGGTGGTTCAAGGAAGTTGGTTGGCTAACATACAGTAAATTAATTCAAAAAAGGTGCATAGTACATACCAATCAAATTGTATTATGCATTATAGAAATGTGCACACTCAAGACTTCTTTCCTCCCTTTCAGTTTATAGAGATATATGCCTTTCTTTTATGTCTTTCTATTTTATGTATTTCTGGGTTGCCCATCACCTTGATATGTATGTACTTGATATTTGACCTTGTTGCAAAGCATTTGGAAATGTGTGTAATAGAATAAAATAATCACAGCTCTTTCCTGGGAATAAAGACTTGTTGCAGTTAATTCCTTCCTTTTGATCAAGCAGCCCCAGGATATACTTTATAACTCAATTACTATTGTTTGATCTGCAAATGAGCTTGCTTCATCCTGCCTCCTCCCTCAGGCCCTGATATATTACAGGACAGTGGTCAGATTGAGTATACCAACCTGAAGATAGAAGAAAGTGATGCAGCCATCTCTGAAGAGAAATGTGGATTATTATTAATTGTATGATCATAGTACCGAGGGCTATGTCTACACTTACTAAAATTAGTTCGAATTAGTTAGTTCGAACTAACTAATTCAAACTAATTTTAGTTAATTTAAATTAACTTAATTCGAACTAGAAAAAAATAGTTCGAACTAAGCAAGTGCCATTCATGGCACTTACTTAGTTCGAATTAGCGATTTCCATTGATTTCAATGGGCCAGTTAGTTCGAACTAAGAAATTAGTTCGAACTAACATGGCCACATTGGTTAATTCGAACTAACTAGTTCAAATTAACCCTTACTTCTAATACCCTATTCAAAATTATTAGTTCAAATTAAGGAAGCCCTTAATTTGAACTAATTAAAGCCTAGTGTAGCCATGGCTTTTGTTAGTTCGAATTAAGCTTACTCATAGACTCATAGGCTATGTCTACACTTGCTAAAATTAGTTTGAATTAGTTAGTTCGAACTAAATAATTCAAACTAATTTTAGTTAGTTCGAATTAGCAATTCCCATTCATTTCAATGGCTGGTTAGTTCAAACTAAGAAATTAGTTCGAATTAACATGGCCACATTGGCAAATTTGAACTAGTTATTTCGAATTAAAGCCTTACTTCTAAAGCCCTATTCAAACTTATCAGTTTGAATTAAGGAAGCCCTTAATTCGAACTAACTAAAGCCCAGTGTAGCCATGGCTTTAGTTAGTTCGAATTAAGCCTCCTTAATTCGAACCAACTTGCCTGTATAGACATAGCCATAGATTCATAGACTTTAAGGTCAGAAGGGACCAGTATGATCATGTAGTCTAACCTCCTGCAAAATGCAAGCCTCAAGACCTCACTCATCCACTCCAGCAATAGGCCACCAACCTATGACTGAGTTATTTACCTCTTAAATCATGATTTAAAGACTTTAAGATAAAGAGAATTTACCAGTAGGTGAGCCATGCCCTGTGCTTCCTTAATTCGAACTAACTTGCCAGTGTAGACATAGCCAAGGAGCCTTAGAGTATGTCTACATTGACAGCGACAAATTTACCACTGTCAACTTGATTTTTCCAGGTCAACTGAGCAGTCAGTAAAGACATGCTCAGTCAAGAAATGGACATAGTAAATACACGCCTAAGGTGGCATAGCACTGCGTCATCAAGAACACATTTCTCATCAGAATAGCACGGTAAAGAGAGAAGGTAGAAGCAAAGTTATGAAGTTGATGGGAGTTAGGGAAGCTACTCTGAATAGCTTTGACTGCCATTGACTGCTGCCAAATTTTGCCAACAGTGTAGACGTGGATTCAGTCATGAACCACATATCCATTGTGCTAGGCATTTTATGAATACAGAATAAAAAGGCAGTCCCTGCTTACTATCTAAGTATAATAGAGGAGACAACAGATGACACTGATAGATAGGAGAGCACAAAGAAACCATAAGACAATAGTGGACAACATGATAAACTGCTATTGGATAGAGACCATTGCCTAATCATCATCCCTCTTATGGGTGGGAATAGGTTCAGGTGACTTACTCCCTAGAAGACCGGAAATCCTTGGGAAATAGGTCTCAGCATCAGTCTAGAATCACAATTTCTGCATGTAGCCTGATTTGAATGCCTAAACCAAAAACCCTTAGGTATATTAGTGTTGTGATTCAGGGTTCCAGATGAACATTTAACACAGCCCCATGTATTCATCAAATCAGAAGTCATCCAGAAGTTTCTAAGTAGATTCATGACACAATGTGACAGGGTAATCCATTCATGGAAGGCATGGTGCCTCCTTCTGGCCCCTTCCTGAAGTTATTCACCATCTCGTTTCAGCCTGCGTACCCTCTTTTACTCCAGGAACTACAGCATTCTCTCTGTGAAGCTGTATCCAAGTCATTCACTAACTCACCAGTACCACTTCCCAGTGGTGAGTAATGGAACCTGGTCCTACTCTATATTCCAGGTTTCAGCCCAGGGACACTACAACATTCTGTTATAGTGTGTTTAGTCCCTAGCCTTGCTGCTTACTCCCTGGGGTGCTTCCTATCTCACATCACAGTCTCTCTTCTCTACTCTACTGTCTTCAGGGGTATGCCTTCCTTTTGAGCCACTCAGGTCCCCAAGGTCTTACTCATTCCCTGGGTTCCCTTCTTCCTTCTCTGCTTCTCTTCCCACCCTTGCTGCTGCCAGCTTCCTGGGGATTATATTAACCCAGCCCACGTTTGCTCAGGCAAGCTTCTTTCTAATCAAGGTTCTCTGCCTAGCCTTTGTTTGCCGCTTAATATGTTAACTGCTCATTCTGGCCCCTATTAACCCCTTCAGGGCAAGTATGGGATGGACATCCCACCACACCAATGATTCTACAATCAAATGGACTCAGTATGCATCTTTCCAAATTTTATTTCAGTAGTGGTATATAATAAATTAATATGAAGCCATGTGTTAGCATCAGCCCTGAAAATAATATGAAGTGCAAAACTGAATACTGATACTAAGAGTCATCTTTGGACCTGTGAGAGCAAAAACCAAATTTTCCAATTACTTGTGATTTATTTTGTATTTAGTATTTAAAAGATGTTGAAAATTTGGGTTTTTCATGCTCTTTCATTTTCTTTAGCTTACTGACATGTGTCTTGGGAGTTCACATCAGATGATTGGGGCACAATTGTTTATTTAATTTATTAGAATAATAATTAGTAGTAGTATTAGTATTATTCAAATGACAACAGTGTCTAAGGATCTCAATTAAGATCAGGACCCCAGTGTGGTAGGTATTGAACAAACTCTCTAAAAATGACAATCCATGACTGATAGTCTAGGATTATGACAAGATATAAGATGAGTAAGAAATGGACAAATGGGAAGGAATAGCCTGAGTAACTACTGCTGAGGGATAATATATAGAATATTTGGGGTAGAATTTTTAAGGGCACCTGATGTTAGGATACTTCTTCTTCTATTGATGAACACTGATGTTCATGTTTTATCATTGACTTAAATGAGAGCAGATTTAGGACAGACCTGAGAGCTTTTGAAAATCCCATTGATAGTAAGGGCTGGTCTACACTAGAGAATTCTGTCGACAAAAGTTAGTGGGGTTGTACACATTCAAATGATCCTCCCACTGATGTAATGTTCTTGATGTGCCGACATAATAATATCACCTCAATGTTAGGCGTAGGGCTTATGTCAGTATAGATATGGTGACACAATCTCAATGTAGACCCCAGTGTTCCTTTACATCATCAAGAAAATAGAGAGTGGGGAAAACTCTGGTGATTAGATCCCAGATGGGAGCTGGACAAAAGGCCTGGCAGCTGGACTTGAGCTTCTCTCATCCTTTCTCTGAGGATGGAAGAAGCCACGGGCAGCTGGAGCTTGACTTCTGGCAGGGAGGGAAAAGTCTTGGGTTTCTTCTCCACCTGAGCCAGACAGTCTTGTCACTTTCACAGCTTA
This sequence comes from Pelusios castaneus, assembly GCA_007922175.1. Lineage (NCBI taxonomy): Eukaryota > Metazoa > Chordata > Testudines > Pelomedusidae > Pelusios > Pelusios castaneus. The sequence goes on along the minus strand of ML685807.1, from coordinate 5,702,394 downwards.
AACAGTGGAGATCAGGGAGCCAGGGATGTGTCGGGGGGGGGTGGGGGTGGGGGAGGGAGCGGGGGCGGGGAAGAAAAGCCAAGACAACTGGATCCAACTTCCAAGAGGCGAGAAGCCCAAGACTATTTCCCCCTGGGAACTGGGTGGGGGGAAGCCCCTGGTGACTTCCCTCATCTCTTGGCAGGGATGCACTGGATGCCTAGGTCGACTTCTAGGGGCTAGGTGGACCTGGAAGAGGTCCACAGGGGCACAGGGGCACCCCTTGCCAACTGCCAGGGGGCTCAGCCTTTGCCCCAGTGTACCTGGGTACACTGGGGCAAAGGGGGACAGGAACCCTGGCAGGGCATAGGGGCAGGGTGGGCAGGGCTCTGCCCTGCCCTGTGGGGGGGCATGCCAAGCTCCCCCTGTGTCCCCCCCAGCAGGGGGGGAAGTGGGGGAGTCCTGGAGAGCCCTGTCTACTCCAGGTGTACACTGGCTTTAGTCGACTTTAGAATGTCGACTTAAGCCTAAAGTCGACTTTAAACCAGGTTTAGTAAAGTCGACTTAATTTTCCTTAAGTCGACTTAAACAGCTTGCTTAAGTCAATTTAAGGAAAATGTAGTGTAGACGCAGAGTAAATTAAGTCGACTTAAGCAAGCTTAAGTCGACTTAATTTACAAGTGTAGATGCACCCAATGAGTTTGTGTCTGAGCATTTTTATGCAAAGTTACATTCATATCAAACAATACTGACTGTCTGAACTTTAATGAGACAACAGAACAGTTGCCTAAACTTTTTCAGCCAAGATTAATTTTCAGGTATTGGCAATCCAATGTCTACCTTGGTTATCTGAAACAACACATAAAGACTTAATTAGATAAAGTCTCAGATTCTAGCATTAGTAGAAGGTCTTTCTTCTCTCCCACTATATAAAAAAAAACATTTCAGGGTTTGCTTTTTGGTAAAAATTGTTTAGAATAGTGTTGAATGTTACAGACTTCATATGATGAGGGAAATCAACATGATAAATAATTGTCTGTTAGCTACATAGATCATTCAAATTGTGACCCTGATTATGAAAAGACTTACACTTTTAAGATGACCCCTGGGGTTGATTTGTGCTATTCATTTGTGCAAAGTTACACAGGATTAGGACCTCAGACTCTAAACTCTTAAGCTCTTTAGGGTAAGACCATGTGTTTCTAAGCATGTGTGTGGTGCTTAGCAGAATATGACTTTGAAACAGACTCAGGGCTTTAGGAGTTACAATAATATAAACAACAACAACAATATAAAGTCTTGGAAGAGTAAGAGAAAGTGAGCCAAATTCTGTGTGACACGATCCCATTTTCTTCAAATGGGATTATACAGTGTAAATCAACAAAGAATTTGGCCCTGTGTATATTGAATGGCTGAGAATGAGAAATGTGACTATGTTAACTGCTTATATAAAATGCTTTTCTATTACAATCAGGTAAAATAAATGGACTGCATGTCTGATATCTAAATGAATTCAGCTTGGTCTCATCCAATTGCTTATTTAATTCTTAGACATGGCATGAAGTTTAAAAGCAAATTAACATTGTGTCATTTCTGTTTCACAAAACTTGAGTCAAGGAAATTGCCCTCCAGGTTTGTCCTGAATAGCATGTGAGCTGATCCACTTCCAAAAGAAATTAGTGATCTACATTTGTTTGAGAAAATTATTTCTCAGACCATAAAACCTTTTCAGACATTTTCTGAGTCAAACACTAAAATGGACAGGCTCCTTTCTCATGAGCTAATATAAGCACTGTCGATTAACATGCTGGATTTTCCAGTACAAATACATATGTGGCTCTTTAAGTAGCAAATTGAGATTGAAAATTAATTAATTAATTATGAAAAATCAGTCACATAAGCACAATTATAGTGTTAGGATTATGAAAATATAAACTGGCTGTGATTTTACATGGAATTTATGGGGGACTGGAAAAGGAGGAGCAGGCAACTGGTTTCTACTAATACCTCTGCAGAGCAGGATTCCAGTATTCTATTGCCAGAGAGAGACACCCTTGAAAACAGGCTGAGAATCAATAACACAGTACATGATGAGTAGAGTTATCACAGAAAGAATGCCCCCTCACAACTCTTGTCCCAATTAATCACTGTAGAACACACAGGTCACTGGCTAGGATGTACAAAATAGAACCTCTTCCTGGCTTCACTTCCGTATTGTTCACATGACTGGTCATCAAATGTGTATTACTCCTTAGAAGGTGAAGGACTCAGTGTACTGCATATACTGGACCTGATTATCATCTATATGAATGCCACTCATCCATACTAACACCAGTGCCATGGGATATTAGTGGGAATAAATTATATTTACTTTTAAAGTTTACTTGCACCCTTTTTGTGACCCATTTGCACTTCTAGAGTGGTTTAAAGAGACCCTCTTGCACATGAGAAACCAGTTAGAAGTATGTAGATTTATCCTATACTCTAAGAGATTGATGCTGCAGTTTTGGACAAGCAAAACTTCCATTGACATCAATGAGAGATTTACCTGCATTAAGATTGAAGAACTGAACCACAAGAAAGTTAAATGAATTGTGGCTAGTCACTTTAAATTGTACCTAGTTTGAGCACAGTCAAACGTAATACAGAGGCAAACATGTTATTGACAGTACTTTTTATGGCCAGTTTTGTGATATTAAGTACTTGATTTTTAGTAGTAAGAAAAAAAATATTGTTGGGTTGTAAAGCCCTACAGATAAATAAAAAAGTTTGCAGCAGAGAATCCCATTAGAAGAGATTTGTTCTAGATGTAATTGATTCCAGTTATCCAAATGGACTAAGGATGTCAGTATCAGTTTTATATTGTACAATGGTAAAATGTAATTCAGATGAACTGAAAATAACTAAAAAAGAATATTAACACTGAAAATGGTTAATGGTAGCTTAGCAAAGAAGCAAAAACCAAGACTTGCAATTGATCTTGTAACTTGTAATGGAAAACAGATAACCTTCTGTTTCTTCACATTAAGCTTTCCTATAGTGAGAATTCAGATGAACATCTAACATACTTCTCATGAATTAAAATGTTTTATGGAATATCACAAAGTTTTGAAATCCTTTTTGCAGGGTAAAACTGAGACATTTTACTAATTGCTTTGATATTTATAAAACACAAAACAATTTTGCATAGCATTTATCTTTTTCCCCACTGTCATGGGTGTGGTGTTTTGGGTTACCTTAGGTGATTGGGGTTACCATTGTGATAGAGGGGGGGATTGTTTTAGTTGTTAGGAAAACCTAAACTGGTTTAGCTCGATTCTAAGGAAGCACACAGTATGGAGGTGTTGTGTGTGTTTATTCAAATTATCCTTTGAATATAAGATCCTACATAACATCTGGTGAACGAGGATGGGATTCAGTGGCTATCTTAGCAACAGAGAAAAACAGAAGTCAATATAATGTAAAAAACAACACTTTTCTTTACTGTTTACATGTCTATGTCAGCTGGAACTTTGAGCTGTTTGCCTGAGGGGGGTTGGGCTGCTTGCTGTCAGTACTAGCTGAAATCTGATCTCTGTGCCTGGAGAAGGCAGTAGACAGGAGATAACAACCACAAGAAGGCACCATGACTTCACTCACTGGCCCTCCCGGGGCATATGATGAATCTTCTGACTTATGGGCTACTTATACAGAATGTTTTCAGAATTTTGGGGTAGTGAATGATATAACCAACGAAAAAAAGGTGCCAGTCTTCCTAACTGTTCTAGGAGCTAAGACCTATAATTTACTCTGTAATTTGCTTTATCCTCACAAGCCAGAGACAAAATCTTATAGTGATCTGGTGGAAATTCTGGGGACACGTTTCAGACAGGACAGGACTTAAGCAGCATGAAAGGAATCATCATTAAATATTAAGTTAAATATTAAACCTGACTGCCAACCAAAATGTTTGAAGGCAAGAATGATGCCATTTGCCATCAGACCCTATGTTGAAGCAGACTTGGAACAAGCAGTCAAGAAGGGAGTTTTAGTGACAGTTACTCAGAGGCAGTGGGTGACACCAATCATCCCAATAATGAAGAAAGATGGCTCCATTTGGATTTGTGGACATTTTAGAATCATAGAATCATAGGGCTGGAAGGAACCTCATGAGGTCATCTAGTCCAACCCCCTACTAAAAGCAGGACCACTCCCACTAAATCATCCCAACCAGGGTTTTGTGTAACCGGACCTTAAATATCTCCAAAGATGGAGATTCTACCACCACCCTAGGTAACCGATTCCAATGCTTCACCACACTCCAAGTGAGAAAATTTTTCCTAATATCCAACCTCGACCTCCCCACCTGTAATTTAAAACCATTGTTCCTTGTTCTGTCTTCTGTTACCACTGAGAACAGGGTTGATCCCTCGTCTTTGGAGTACCCCTTCAAGTAGTTGAAGGTTGCTATCAAATCCCCCTTAGTCTTCTCTTCTGTAGACTAAATAAGCTTAGTTCCTTCAGTCTCGCCTCGTAAGCCATGTGCCCCGGTCCCCTAATCATTTTTGTTGCCCTCCACTGGACTCTTTCTAATTTGTCCACATCCTTTCTGTAGTGGGGAGCCCAAAACTGGACACAGTATTCCAGATGTGGCCTCACCAGTGCTGAATATAGGGGAATTATCACATCCTTCGATCTGCTGGCAACACTCCTACTGATGCAGCCCAATATGCCATTGGCCTTTTTGGCAACAAGGGCACACTGTTGGCTCATATCCAGCTTCCTGTCCAGCTTAACCCCCAGGTCCTTTTCTACAGTGCTGCTACTTAGCCAATCGGTCCCCAGTCTGTAGCAGTCCATGGGATTTTTCCATCCTAAGTGCAGGACTTTGCACTTGTCCTTGGTGAACCTCATGTGCTTTCTTTTGGCCCAGTGTTCCAATTTGTCCAAGTCTCCCTGAATCCTGTCCCTGCCCTCCAGCATGTCTACCATTCCCCCCAGCTTGGTGTCATCCGCAAACTTACTAAGCATGCAATCTATCCCATCACTGAGATCATTAATGAAAATGTTGAACAGAACCGGCCCCAGGTCCGACTCCTGGGGCACTCCACTCGTTACCGGTTGCCAACTAGACATTGAGCCATTGATTCCTACCCACTGAGCCCATTGATCTCGCCAGTTTTCTGTCCACCTTATGGTCCACTCATCCAACCCATAGTTGCTGATGAGAATGCTGTGGGAAGCAGTATCAAAAACCTTGCTAAAGTCGAGGTATACGGCGACAATAGCTCTTCCTGCATCCACAAATCCAGTCACCTGATCATAGAAGGAAATCAGGTTGCTCAGGCACAATTTGTCCTTGATGAATACATGCTAACTGTTCCTGATCACTCTGTTTTCCTCCAAGTGTTTCAGGATGGATTCTTTGAGGACCTGCTCCATGATTTTCCCAGGGATTGAGGTGAGGCTGACCGGTCTGTAGTTCCCCGGATCCTCCTTTTTCCCTTTCTTGAAGATAGATACTATATTTGCTTTTTTCCAATCCTCTGGGACCTCCCCCGTTCGCCACGAGTTCTGAAAGATAATGGCCAGTGGCTCTGCAATCACTTCCGCCAACTCCCTCAGCAACCTCAGATGCAGTTCATCCAGCCCTGTAGACTTGTGCACTTCCAACTTCTTTAAGTAGTCCCTAACCTGAACTTCCATCACCGAGGGCCGCGCTTCTTTTCTCTATTCTGCATTACCCCGTATAGTAGCCTGGGAGCTGGCCCTCCTGGTGAAGACTGAAGTAAAAAAAACATTGAGTACTTCAGCCTTTTCCGCATCATCCACCATGAGGATTCCTACCCCATTCAGTAAGGGACATTCACCATCCCTGATCCTCTTCTTGTTACTGACATACTTGTAGAACCCCTTCCTGTTATCCTTCACATCCCTTGCTAGCTGCAACTCCAATTGCCCTTTGGCCTTTCTGACTTTATCCCTGCAGTCCCTAACAATATCTTTATTCACCTCCCTTGTCATCTGTCCAAGCTTCCACTTTTTGAAAGCTTCCCTTTTATGTTTCACCTCACTGCAGAGTTCTGTGCTAAGCCACGCAGGGCACCTTCCACCTTTGCTGTTCTTTCTGCACATCGGAATGGTATCTTGCTGTGCTTTTAACAGGGTTTCTTTAAAATACAGCCAGCTCTCTTGGACGCCTTTCCCCTTCAGATCAGCCTCCCAAGGGATCCTGCCATCAGTTCCCTAAGGGAGCCAAAATCTGCTTTTCTGAAGTTCAGGGTGTGTGTTCTGCTTCTTTCCTTCCTTCCATTGATCAGGATCCTGAACTCTACCATCTCATGGTCACTGCTGCTCAGGTTGCCGTTCACGTCTACTTCCCATATAAATTCTTCTCTGTTTGTGAGCAGCAGGTCTAGAGGTGCAAGGCCCCTAGTTGGTTCCTCCAGCATTTGTACCAGGAAGTTGTCCTCACCACCCTCCAAAAACTTCCAGGATTGCCTGTGCACTGCTGTATTTCCATCCCAGCAGATGTCAGGATAATTGAAGTCACCCATGAGAACCAGGGCCAGTGATCTGGAAACTTCTGATAGTTGTCCATAGAACGCCTCATCCACCTTCTCCTTCTGGTCTGGTGGTCTGTAGCAGACACCCACCACAACATTCCCCTTTTTGCATTCTCTAAACTTAACCCACACACTTTCAACAGGCTTGTTTCCAGTTTCATAGTGGAGCTCCGAGCAGTCATACAGCTCTTTTACATATAGCACTAGTTCTCCACCTCTTCTTCCCTGCCTGTCCTTCCTGAACAATTTATACCCATCCATGGCAGTGCTCCAGTCATGCAAGTTATCCCACAACGTTTCTGTTATTCCAATTACATCATAGTTCCTTGTCTGTGCCAGTACTACAAATTATTCCTGCTTATTTTCCAGGCTCCTCTCATTTGTGTACAGACATTTAAAATACCAGGCTGATTGCCCTACTTTGCCCTGTTGATTATCTCTCCTGTTGTATCTTCGTCCTTGCAATTTCTCCTGGTGCCATCCTTACCCACTCGCCTCAGGTATTAGGGGTTCATTAGGACACATAAGACAATGATTTGATTCCTCTCATCCCCCCAGTTCTGCCTACCCTCTCTTTTATCCCTGCTGTTACAGTGCCGGCACCCCCCAAGTTCCATCCCTTCCCCCAGGTCTCCTTCCTGTGACTTATCTGTGGGCTTTGGTCACCTTCCCCCTTCAAACCTAGTTTAAAGCCCTCCTCACTAGGTTAGCCATTCTACTTCCAAATACGCTCATCCCCTTCTTCGATAGGTGGAGTCCATCTCTGCCTAGCAGTTCTTCTTCCTGAAACAGCACCCCATGGTCGAGGTAGCCAAAGCCCTCCTGGGAACACCATCTTCGCAGCCAGGCATTCACCTCCAGGATACATCTGTCTCTGCTTTGGTTCCTGCCCTTGACCAGAAGGATCGAGGAGAACACCACCTGTGCACCAAACTCCTTCACCCGTGCTCCAGAGCCCTGTAGTCACTTTTGATCTGCTGAGGGTCACCTCTTGCAGTATCATTGGTTCCCACATGGATGAGTAGCATGGGGTAGTAGTCAGAGGGGTGGATGATTCTCGACAATCCCTCCATAAAGTCTTGGATATGGGCCCCTGGCAGGTAGCATACCTTCGGAGATGCCTTGTCAGGGCAACAGATGGGTGCCTCCATCCCCCTCAGAAGACTGCCCCTAACCACCACAACCCAACCATTCCTCCTGGGTTTGACGGTTGTGATCCTCCCAGCCTCGGGGGTGCATGGCTTCTCCTCTTCCACCTCATCACTCGTCTCTAGCACTGCATAACGGTTCTTCACCATAACGGAGGGTGGGATGGGAGCAGGGGTGGAGCACTGCCTGCTGCCAAAAGTAACCAGCTGCCAGTGTCCTCCCTGTGCCAGAGCCATCTCATCCTTCTCCGATGGTGTGGCAGAAGTCTTCTTCACCTGGATAGTTTCCTCATCCTTGCATGTCTCCTCATGGTTGCTCTCTAGGAACTTCTCCAGGGCATGGATGCTCCTGAGCCTAGCCACCTCCTTCTGTAACTCTCCCACCTGCTTCCTGAGAGATTCCACCAGAAGGCACTTGTCACACTGAATGACCTCCCCAGCCTGATTATCTGTGAGTGGGAAATGCAGGCCACAGTCCCTGAAAATCTACACCAGGTAGAGATATCCATGGTCAGAATGTCTGTCTGGATACTGGCGCTGGCAGAGGAGAGAGAAGCAGTGCTGGCACAAGCGGTGCGGCTCTTCTTCACCATAGTGGCCCCACAAACTTCTTTTCAAACTCCCCTGTTTGCAGTCCCCTGGTTGCAAGCTCCCCATCGTCGCTCAGCCACTGGCTTTTAAGGCCTTCTCCTCCTAGGTCAGCCCTTGCCCCTCGTTAGGCATAAAGGGGAAGGGTGATCACAAGGCTGACTGAGGCTGATCAAGGGTGAGCAGGGAACAATGGTGCAAACAGCCCCCAGACAATCACACAATCACAATCCCAACTCACACAGTAACTGACAAACAACAGAATTCCCCTGTAGGAAAAGACACAAGCACACAGTCAGCAATTCACTCACCCCAAGGTTCGCTCTCTCCTTTGCTTCTTCAGCAATGGGATCTCCTTCACCTCCTTCTCAAGGTTTCTCCTTCCCTCTCAAACTCCCCTGTTTGCAGTCCCCTGGTTGCAATGTTAATGACTTCTTACGTGTGGAGCAACACCCTCTTCCCTGAACTGAGGACATCTTTGCAGGATTGGCTGGGGGACAAAAATTCAGCAAGATTGATTTGAGTCAAGAGTATTTACAGATGCGTGTCAAAGAAGATTCTCAAGAGCTGTTGACTATTGCAATGCATAGGGAACTGAACAGAAACTGTTGCTTGCCTTTTGGAATTACTTCAGCTCCGGCTTTATTCCAGAGGGCCATGGACCAGGTTCTGAGTGGCTTATCAAGAGTACAGTGCTATCTCGATGATATCCTAGCCATTGGCAAGGATGCGAAGGAGCACCTTACGAACTTGAAAGCTACCCTACAAAGACTGCAAGAGTATGGCCTACAAATTCGCAAAGGCTATCTCTACACTTGTTAAGCATTCTTAGGTTGACCTAAGTTGCCAGTGTAGATGCACCCAAAGAGACATATCATTTTTTCCAGCACTCTGTTGAATACTTGGGACATATAAGTGATGCTACTGGGCTCCATAATTCTCTGGCCAGGGTAAAGGCTATCGTGGAAGCTCCACTCCCTTAGAAAGTAAGCCAACTTTGTTCATTTTTATGGTTCTTTAATTATTATGGTAAGTATTCCACAGTTAGCCACACTCCTGAAACCCCCACCTGAGCTCCTTGGGTCAAACAAGGGCTGGAACTTGACTGAAGCCTGTGATGTTGCATTCAACAAAGCTAAACTCACATTGATAAATACAAGGGTTTTGACACATTTTGATCCATCCTTACCCCTACAGCTGGCATGTGATCCCTCCCCTAATGGAGTCAGGGTAGTGTTGTCCCACATTATGCCTTCCAGAGAAGAAATGTCCATCACTTTTGCTTCATGCACTTTGAGCAAGGCAGGAACTGATTATGCCCCAAAATGTAAGACCTTGGGAATTTTTGTTGGCATTTGGAAATTTCACCTGTACGTGTTTGGATAGAAGTTCACACTTCTCACTGACCATTGACCCCTCACATCAATTTTGGGGCCACACACAGACATTCCACTGTTCTCTGCTAGTCGTATGCAATAATGGGCATTGATACTTTCTGGATATACTTACGAGATCAAGGATAGGAAGTCCTCTTTGCATTGCAACATAGATGGTCTTTCAAGGCTACCCTTACCAGAATTCCACTGATATATGGGCCAGGAAGGAATCTGTTACTTTGAACAAGTGGAAAACACACCTGTCACTGCTACTCAAGTAAAAGGAGCAACAAGCATTGATCCAGTACTGTCTCAAGTAATGGACCTAGTGATGAATGGACCATGACTCCCAGGTCTCACTTGACCTCTTCCCCTACATGTCTAGGAAGATGGCATTATCAATACAGTCTGGGTGTTTGCTGTGAGGTATGCATGTCATTATTCTACCATCATTGAGATCACATTTGTCGGAACAGCTCCATTCATGTCACAATGGCACAGTGCACTTCAAAGAAATCACACAAAGCTATTTCTGGGGCTTGGACTGGGCCATTGAAGAGATGGCAAGGGCTTGTATTTCATGTCAGAGAATCAGGAATGCACCTCCGTCGGCACTTCTTCACTCATGGGACTGGCCCAAAAGGCCATGGCAATGTATTTTTGTTGATTTTTCTGGGGACTTTCATCTCTTCAGAAGTGTCTGGACAACTTATTATTATCCTACAAAACATTCTGCAGGCTATGACTAAAGCATCACCAGCTTTCCTTATGATGAGACAACAGTTGCACACTTGCTTTGATTTGTTGAAACCATGAGAAACATGACAAGTTGTACAATGCAGGACCAGGTCATCAGGTGTGCACCAAGAGCGAAGGACTGAACCTTCAGTCTCAGATAGCCTGCCCAAGCTCAAAACTGTCAAAGCTTTAGGAGATAATGGGTCCCAGCTACAGTCATTGCCCATACAGGACCTGTTTCCTACTTTGTTCATATGACAGGTGGCCTTGCTTGGCTGCGGCATGCAGATTATTAGCTACCTGGTCCTACCTGTCCCAAGGATACATCTCTGATTGACCTACCTGACTTCACTCTTACAAGTGATATACCAGTAAGTCACGAGTCAGCTGTTTATGTCTCTCCTGCTCCAGCCACCTCTCCAACACCTTCGGCCTCTTCCCTGATCCGACCAGACACAACATCCTCTCTGGTTCCAGCTACTTCTTTGATACCTGTAGTCACACTGCTACCAATACCAACTTTTGGTACGAGCACACCAGCATTTCGCTGTAATCTGCCTAGAGAGAGAAGGCCTCCTACTCAGCTGGATCTTTAGCTAGTGGTGATTCCCTCCCCCTGCCGCCATCGGGGGAAGAATAATTCCCCAGGGTTTCCTTGGAGATGGGACAGTCTATGCTCATCTCCCTTTTAATGTTTACTCTTTTCAAGGGGGTGGGAGGGCCTTTTCATTAGAGGGAGAGGAATATGTTTTATTTGGGGTTACCTTAGGTGATTGGGGTTTTCATAGTGATAGCTGGAGTGGGGGGATATTCTATTTATTACGAAAACCTGCTAGACTGGTTTAGCTCGGTTTTAATAAAGCACACAGTATAGAGCTCATGTGTGTTTTTTATTTAATTATCCTTTGAATATAAAAACCTACATAACATCAGTGTAATCCACACATCACTGTTCTGGGATAAGCTCTCAAGGCTGACTGGGAAGTTTTCACACCATCATTCTGGTATCCATCATTTTCACACCATCATTCCACACCATCATCTGCAGTTTTCACACCATCATTCTGACTTTGGTCTGTAGTAGTTTCTCTTGATCCAGAACCTGCAGCATCCTCTGCGTAATTTAGAGCCCTCCAGCTAGGACAGTTTAGTGTTCCCCTTTCTGGGGTTCACTCCATCAGCAGCCCTAGGCAGTATTCTCAGTCACTGCCATAGTGCCCATCCCTCAATGGCTGATAAGGGAACCTGAGCTGCCCTCTTCCCCAGGGTCCAGTCCAGGGACCCTCAGCTGAGCAGTTCTTGGCTTTTTCTTCTCTCTGTCATCACTGCTCCTACCTTCGAATATTTATTACTATTCTGGTTCCCCTTCTCTGTCTGAGGGCATGTCTTCACTGATGGCAGCAAATTTGCCACCATCAAATTAATTGTCCCAGATTGATTGAGCAGTCAGTGGAGATCTGCTTTATCAATCCAGAAGTCAACACACGAAAATCACCTCCTCAAGTGGCATAGTGCTGCATCAGTGGGAATGCATTTCCTGTTGACAGCACAGTGAAGACGCCTCATAGGAGAGGATTTACGAAGTCGACAGGAGTTTTGCAAGCTACTCTGTGTAGCTTGTATACCTCCCATTGACTGTCACTGAATTCCGGTTATGTGTAGACCAAGGCTGAGTGTACCAGCTCTAAGAACCCTCTTCCTAGGGAGTGATGTTGCCTGCCTTCCTATAGCCTTGTGCTGCAACTCCAGTGTTTAAGTTTCTACCGGGATTTACAGGCCCCGCCTGCTCCTACAAAGCTGGACCAGCTTGCAATCACTTAGTTCTCTCCTCCTTGGCTCTTCCTCCAGGTGCAGGCTGGACAGTTAGTTGGCCTACCTGGCCACCTTAACCCCAGTCACTCCTATATGGGTGGACACCACATCTCCTCCACTTTTAACTAAATATTCTGGCTTTCTAGTAACCCCTGCTTCTCAGAACTTCTAAATGCATTTAGCCAGGTTTCTAGATGGTATAAATGAATTTCCATTTGACGTAAGTGGAACTCTGCTGATTTGCACCAGCTGAGGATATTGCCGCTAATACTTTTAAGTGAGAAAGAATAAAATCACTTACATCTCCTACAGCATAATGATAAGGTTACTTTGGCTTTGTCACTGCAAGGGGTGGGGAGGTTGACTTTCCCATTTTGAATATGAACAGCTTCAATTATAATAAAAGTAGTGTAAAATTATGGTGAAATTGAAGTTTTAATTATACTCTGTCAATCACAATTTTGAAACATGTTCCCCCTGAACATGTTTTTATCCATGGCTATGTCTACACTAGCAATTTAGGTCAACTTAAGAATGCTTAAGTCGATCTAAATTACTCCATGTCCATACCAGACTTTCATTAAGTCGACTTAACAGCATCCTTAAGTCAACTTAATAACTACTGCCTGTTAAGTCGACTTAAGGTCTAAGTCGACCTTAGTGAGTCGACCTAACGCTGGTGCAGATGCCCTAGTTCAACTTACCTTACCTTAAGTCAACCTAGGGCTGTGGCAAGGGAGCTGTGGCTCAGGGACAAGGGAGATCCAGCTGGCGGCTCTCTTCCCCGGGGCTTCCCTGTCCTGGGAGCTGCCAACAGCTGTCTTTCCCAGCTCCCCGGACAGGGGAACCTCTGGGGATCCCCTGTCCATGGACCACCGGAGAAGACAGCTGCTGGCGCTCTGCAGACAGGGGATCTCCGGAGGTTCCCCTGTCCATGGAGCACCTGTGGCTGTCTTCTCCGGTGCTCCACAGACAAGGGAACCTCCACTCCTTGTCAGTGGGGACCAAAGCTTTGTCTACACTTGAAAACTTAAGTCAACTTGTTAAGTCGACAACAGAGTCAACTTAACTTTTTAAGTGTAGACATAGCCCTAGAAATTAATGATTATGTTTTACTTTTACTGCTTTGGACAGCCAATTGTGGGTCACTTTTAATAAGTTAATATCCATATTTAAACTATGTAGATCTAGTGTCCCATTCTCCCATCTGATTATAACATAATAGCTGCAAAGAATGATGACTACTAGTAGTGTAATATCACCAGTTACCCAGGGGAAATATAGAATGCAAAGACATTATACATCCAGATACACAGTGAAGACTCAGTTTAACATCCATGGCTGCTGGTACCCAAAAGTTCTGTGCACCTCTTGTGTTCTGGTGTCAGAGGGACTACCTGTCATTCTACGAGAAGAATCCTACATCAGTAGTCAAGGAATGCTACATTAGGCAGTCTGCATGGAGCCTTCTGTGAGTGGCTTAATGTGGCCCATTGCCATATATGGCAATTAGCCTTTCTCCAAAGGCCATCAGGCTCAAGCCTGAGCATATCGTTTGAGCATATAGTCATTGCACTGATGTCTTCACTGGTAGAATGAATAGTAGATGGGAAAGGATTTTTAAAGGTTTCATGGCCCATTATTGTTCTTCTTCTGGCCAATTTTTTCCTGAGGTCAGACAGATGAATTGTCCACTGTCTCCACCTATTGATGATGGTCCATTTCCCTAAACTAGTATCAGAGGGAGTGTTGTTCTTTGGATTTTTATGATTTGATTGGTTCTGCTGCTGTTTTGAAAACAAGAAAATAATCATTGGTGAAGAATCAAAGATAAGATACAACCATTTAGGAGAGTCGTTCTATTCTACATCTAGATTATCTTTTAGTTAGTGTATTAGTCTATTTTCAACAAAACAAAGAAGGAGTCCTGTGGCACTTTTAAAGACTAATAAATAACTATCACGTAAACTCTTGTGAGCACAATCCCACTTCATCAGTTAAATGATTTTCCCTTTCATTTTTCTGATGAAGTGGGATTGTGCCCATGAAAGTTTATGTGAAAAAGAACTGTGTTAGTCTTTAAAAGTACCACAGGACTGCTTCTTTGTTTAGATAATCTTCTGTTTGCCAGATGGATTTGGTTTCAACACAGCAAGAATCATTGTGGAGTTTTCATATTTATTGTATTACCTACTGTGGCGGGTGAGCTTTGCTTCCAGATAGATTTTTTTTACCATGGAAGTCTGGGACCAAATTCTGCTGTCATTTATAATGGAGTAAATTCAGAGTAACTTGATTTTAATTAATTGACTCTATTTTTGCAGCAGTGTAATTGAGAGCAGAATTTGTCATGGACTCTGATCTATCAGGAGCTGTTTGGTTAAAAACTTTTTGGATATATTCTGCTGAAAAGATCCAACTGTCAAAACACTGCCTTTTGCCTTAAATCTGTAAGATAAATGGTGTTGACCCTCTGCATATTATAAAAATATGTGTAGCAAATCTATAAATTGGCAATCATTTAGATCTATGGACATTTCATGTAAATTAAAACAAAACAAAACTAAGCATTTTAAAATAAACCAATATGCATCAATTTTCCTAGTACTGTAGAGTACTGTAACACACCAGAAGGATTTCTGACTGGTTAATGCACCATTCTGCTGTAGTAGACAGTGAAAACCTGAGACATGAGGCCTAGTGTAACAGGCCATTTATGAGGCCTGATCTAAATAAAGCTCAATCCCTGCTCTTAGAAAGCAAAGTTAGCAAGAGTCAGGCTGTGAGCCTGCCTTTAACCCCACAGTAACTGGCAAGACCAGAGTTGGTATCATACACATATTCCAAAGAAGCACTCGGCACAGAATACTCATGCAAGCACATTCCAGAAAGGTACCAGGACATCCCAAAGATAACAAAGGTATACTGACCCCTCAGAGTGACAATATGATCGATAGAGATGTTTTAACTGAACCATCCAATACAAGGTAAAAGGTAGTATCTCACCGCATCAGAGGATGGTAGCTTACCAAGTCAGAGGGGCAATCCACAACTGGTTTGTATTCGTGTATAAAGGAGTATCTCAAAGGGAGTGTCTTTTTCTGGCCAAGTGAGAAATGGAAAGTTTCACTGTTTACTGAGCTGGTCCATTTTCAGGGGCATACATGTATTAAATGTACTTGTACCACATAAAGGGTACTTTTACTCTGCTCGTTTGATAATAAGTTTGACCCAGTGCCTTCATTGCTGAAAGGGATCTGTGGTCTTATTGGGTAATCTGAGCGTAGTTTGGTGCCTCAATTATCTACAGGGCTGGGACAACATACACACTGGGAAAACACACCCGCAGCTAACAACATCTATTTGGTATGCATGTTGGACTCTATATTGGCGCTGAATTCTCATTTATTTCTTGAGATCCCTCACTTTGAAAATGCTTCATCAGTCAAGAACTGAACTCCCCAATACCTGATAAGTAAAAGTAAAGGATACTATCACATCTTTAATTTTGTTGCCTTCTGCACACCTATTATAGCTGATACATATTGTGGTTTTCTATTACAGGGGCTCACAACACTGGGAAATTTGACAGACCACAGGGAAACGATTTATTTCACAAATATGAGCTAAGTGCATGGGGAATATTAATATTTCATACATTCATTGTAATGCAGTATTAGATTATAGAAGTAAATTCAGATAAATCCTCTATCAGAGGGTCCCAGAACTCTAGGCTATGTATCATAATATTGAGAAAACTGAATTCTGATCCATTAGCTATGTGTCTGGACTGCAGTTAAATAAGACAAAAGACCTCCAATAATAAAATATATGCCTATCATAAATTTATGTTAATTTTAGATTAATACTAATAAATAATTATGACATGACAATTACATTTGGGAGTACGTTAAGCAGGGTATCGCTATAGACCATTATTAGATGGCACTCTGCTAAAGAAAAGACTAGAATTGATATTATATGTATCACTTGACCAAGCTACACACTTTTAAACATCTCATCTTTGAAGAGGCTCAAAATTCACTTTTGTAAGGGACTGGAAATAGTTCCATATAACATCTTAGATATGCACCTGCTTTATTTATTCTGCTTCGCTAGCAAGGATTAATCAGGGAATTTAATATGCCTCAGGAAACCATGGGTAGTAGAAAACATGTATATATAGAGGGAGATAGAAAATGTCTCTGTATCTGTGCATATAGATATACAACCCTCAGGAATCATGGATAGTTAGGATATATTTTATATCATGATTCCCAAGAGATAACATGACATACACTATAGGATAACAATGAGTTGCAGAAGCAGTCAAGAGAGTATATTGTGACTCAGAATCTGAGGTCCCTGCTTACTTCTCCCTTATTTTAGGGGACAAATATTTGGGAAGTTTAGGCAGGATTCTTTGGGGACAGTGTATGAGAAAGCCAAGATGATTTTGACATACCACTCAAGGCCATGTGGTTGTTCCAGTTTATGGGGAAAGGCTAGTCCTGCTTCTCAGCTTTCCTGGCAAGGCTGGGATTTTTATTTTATTTTTTTTAAATAAACATGTGCAGCCTCCCTGAGCATCATAAGGTGATCCATTTGGATTAGATAGAAGGAACCACAGTAGTAGAGCTGCAGACCTGGCCTAGTGTCTTGAAGAGTATCAGTGAAAAAAATATTTAGTCAACTGAATCAGATTAAT
>ML685807.1:5627869-5685490 GCA_007922175.1 Pelusios castaneus | reverse complement strand
GGGGAGAGGCCCAGCTTTGCCCTCTTCTCCAGGCCCTGGCCCAGGGATCCTCTGTGCAGTGATCTCTGCACCAACCATCTCTCTCCAGTCTCTCACTGCAGTCTGCTTCCCTGAGCTGCTTTCCCCACAGCCCCAGTCACTTGCAGACCTCCCAATCGCTTTGCCTCTGGACTGCTACTCCGGAGCTTCGCCCCATCTGGCTGCCTTCACAGTGCTGGTCAACTCACAGTGCAGCCACTGTGAGCTCTCCAGTGTCCGCAGTAGGTAAAGGATGGGAGAAGGAAGGCTCCGGGAAACTTAAAGTGGTGGCCAAAAATAATAAATTTTATTAGTCTCCCTCTTTGGGATGCAAAGGATTAATAGGTGTGCTGCTGGCTGAACTAACTCAGAAGTCAGCTTCACAGATAACAAGATAGCCCCAGGGGATTACTTCACAGTTTAACATACCATGAGTTACACAGAGATAAACATTCAGAATAAACCCTCCTCTTGGACTCTTTTGATCATTTAGAGACAAAGTATAACAAGACAGAATCCAATACATAAAACAATAAGCATAACAATAATCCCCAAACCTACACCAATTGTAATATCTTGGGTTAAAACTGAGGTAGAAGAGTTATTCACATTCAACTATATACATTTAAAGGGAAAAGAAACAATCATGAGAAGTAAACGTGGGGGATACTCGGGGTCACATACGTACCAAGACTATCAGGCAGGCAATTAGCAACAGCATGACGTCTTAAGGTGGAGGTTGAAATCCACTCGGGCCGGCACTCTCGGGGGAACTCCTATTGCAGGGTGATCAGGCCTGGCAGTTAACTCGTGGAGACTCTCTCTTTGCTCCATGCGGCATGGTAGCTTTTATGGCCTACGCCACCGCTTCCTGCCGAGGGCTGTGATTGGCCAGATTTCGCTGCAGCAGGAATTTGGGGGCGAGGGACTGCCCGCTTCCTCCTGTCCTTATTTGGCCAAAGGAATTTTCACCAGCTCTCTAGGTTCCAGGTCAGAGCCCTCTACACCCCTGGGGGGGGGGGGGCAGAGCAGCCATGATTGACTTACATTAAAAAAACTAATTATCTTTCCTTTTCAGTCACTTTATAGCTTGGCCTTACTAGTTATATGCTTCAATTCCTTCCACTTCACATGTTCTGGACATGTCTAGAAATTTAATTTTTCACATTCTGTAGACTTTTTTTTTTAATATTCTGAATTGAAAGAAAACCCAAAATTTTAAATTTTCTCACATAGTACAAAATCCAAAATTTTGTTTTGAAAGAAATCATGATAAAATTTTGTGTTGACCTTTTCTAAATGTTTCCAAGGATCCCTGAGATCCCCCAAGCCATGGCACACACCAGCTGGGGAGTTGTACAACTCAGGGACCCTGGCAATTCTGAGTCCAAGTTAGCCTGCCTGGCAGGTTGTTCTGAAGCTGGGAACCAGGAACTCTTGCAAATCTAGACTCCAGAGCAACTTTCCAGGCTAATTTCCCCATAGCTGGGAGCTTGTTTGGCAGAAGAACTGGGAATGGGAACCTTATAGTTGGGACTCCCAGGGCATCTAGACTTCTATCTGCCTGCCAGGAGGACTGCCAGGGAGTCGGGCTGGTGAGCTGGCAGGAAAACAGGCAGTTTTCTGTTGGAATTTTGTCAAAATCATTGTATTCCAATGGAACATTTCAATTTCTACAAATTGCCATTTTTCTCTGAAAGAAAATGTTTGATCAGAAAGTTTCCAAGTAGTTCCACATTTTAGTTCCAATCTTCTCTCTCAGAAACCTTTGCATTAATAATAAAATGTGTTAACATGTCCCATTGTCCCAGAAAAACTTTAAGATAAAACTGTTTTTCAAGGTATTTATCTGGTAGCCTGATCAGTGACAACACTGCTATGGAGAAATTACTCACATACAGGTAATAAAAGTGAATTCACCATTTTCATAGAACTTACAGGAAATACAGTATTTATATGTATGCTGCTTTTGCTAACATCTAATTTAAACTTTTTACAGAGCTCACCATGTTCACTTC
Organism: Pelusios castaneus; assembly: GCA_007922175.1. Taxonomy (NCBI): domain Eukaryota; kingdom Metazoa; phylum Chordata; order Testudines; family Pelomedusidae; genus Pelusios; species Pelusios castaneus. The sequence goes on along the minus strand of ML685807.1, from coordinate 5,683,454 downwards.
AGCATCACTAGTAATACTAATAAATGAACAAAGAAGTAAACAAAGAAAGTCACTTTGGCTATGCATACACTAGAAAAGTTGTCAACCTTGTTGTCGACTTAAAGTCGACTTTAACTCGACTTAAACTCAACCTTATTAAATTGACTTAACAAAGTTTACTTAACTTTTCTAGTGTAGACATAGCTGCTTGTTAACCTTATTAAGTCGACTTAATGCTTTAAGTCGACTTAATAAGGTTGATTTAGGTGCTAATCCCCATCCGCGCTGGCTTTAAGTCAATTTAAAGAGTCGACTTAAAGCTTAAGTCAACCTAAAACCAGGTGTTATTAAGTCAATTTAAGCTTTCCTTAAGTTGACTTAAAGAAACGCTTAAGTCAACTTAATAAAAGCCCAGTGTGGACGTGGCTTTGTATAGATCGACTTAAGCATCCTTAAAGCGACCTAACTTGCCAGTGTAGACGCACCCTTTGATTTTTGATTCTTTATATATACAATAAATCAAAAAAACCAAAACTGCTAAGTGAAAAAGAAAAGGAAATATTTGTAAATTTTAACAAATGATATTGTGAATAACATACATTGTATAAAAGCAAAGATAAAATCATTTGTGGAAATCCAAATAGTATGCACAAGCAATTGTCTACCATATAAACAAGGAGTCCTGTGGCAATTTTAAAGAATAACAAATTTATTCATTGCATAAGCTTTTGGGGGTACAATCATAGAATCATAGAAACTGGAAGGGACCATGAGAGTTGATCAAGTAGTCACCTGCAATCATGGCAGGACCAAGAACCATCTCAAAGCATCCCTGACAGGTGTTTGTCTAACCTGCTCTTAAAAATTTCCACTAGAGATAGAGATTCCACAACCTTTGTAGACAACTTATTCCAGTGGTTAATCACCCTCACAGTTAGGATTTTTTCCTAAAATCCAACCTAAATCTCCCTTGTTGTAATTTAAGCCCATTGCTTCTTGTCCTATCATCGGCTGTTAAGGAGAATATTTTTTCTCCCTCCTTCTCCTCCTCCTAAAAACCTTTTAGGTACCTGAAAACTTTTATCATGTCCTCTCAGTCGCCTCTTTTCCAGACTAAGCAAACCCAGTTCTTTCAATCTTCTCTCGTAAGTCAAGTGTTCCAGACCTTTAATCATTCTTGTTGCTCTTCTCTTGACTTTCTCCAATTTATCCACATTTTTCCTGAAATGAGGCACCCACAACTGGACACAATACTCCACTTAAGCCCTAATCAGCATGAAGTAGAGCAGAATAATTACTTCTTGTGTCTTAATTGCAATACTCTTGTTAATACATCCCAGAATGGTGTTTGTTTTTTTAGCAACAGCGTTAGACTGTTGACTCATATTTAATTTGTGGTCCACTATGACACCCAGATACCTTTCTGCAGTACTCCTTCCTAGGCAGTCATTGACCATTTTGCATGTGTGAAATGGATTGTTCTTTCCTAAGTGGAATACTTTACATTTATCTTTAATTAATTTCATCCTATGTACTTCAGGCCATTTCACAGATTTGTCCAAATCATTTTGAATTGTGATTTTGTCCTCCAAAGCACTTGCAACCCCTCCCAGCTTGGTATCATCTGCACATTTTGTAAGTGTACTCTCTATTCCATCATCTAAATTACTGAGGAAAATATTAAACAGAACCAAACCCAGAACCAATCTCTGCGGTACACCGGTCATAGGGTATGTCTACACTGGCAAGTTAGGTCAAATTAAGGAGGCTTAAGTTGACCTAAACAAAGCCACATACACACTAGGCTTTTTTTAACTCTACTTAAGGAAAGCTTAAGTCTACTTAATAACACCTCCTTTTAGGTCGACTTAAGCCTTAAATTGACTCCTTAAGTCGACTTACGGCCATTGTAGATGGGGATTAATGCTAAATTGACTTTATTCAGTCAATTTACAGCCAATATAACAGCTAACTCTGCTGTTAAATCAACTCAACAAAGTCAATTTAAAGAGTAGTCAAATTGTTAAGTCGACTTAACAAGGTTGACTTTAAGTCGACAAAATTGACCTTGTTAAGTCAACTTAACAAAGTTGACTTAACTTTGTAAGTGTAGACCTAGCCATAATTCCCTTCCAGCATGACTGTGAACCATTGATAATTACTCTTTGGGAGCGATTATCCAATCAGTCATGCACCCATCTTATAGTAGATCCGTCTAGACTGTTTGTTAATGAAAGGTGATGCAAGACCATATCAAAAGCCTTACTAAAATCTAGATATACCACATCTACTGCTTCCCCTCTATCAACAAGTCATGTTACCCTGTCATAGAAAGCTATCAGGTTGGTCTGACGTGAGTTGTTCTTGACAAATCCATGCTATCATTTAACATTTTATTCTTTTCTAGATGTTTGCTAATTGATTCCTTAATTATTTGCTCCATTATTTTTCCTGGTACAGAGGTTAAACTGACTGATCTATAATTCCCTGGGTTGTCCTTAATTCCCATTTTATAGATGGGCACTATATTTGCTCTTTTCCAGTCCATTGGGATCTCTCCAGTCTTCCATGATCAGTTCAAAAAGCAATCTGCTGAAATAGACTAACATGGCTACCTCTCTGGAACTTGTCTACCATACAGGAACAGATCATGGTCTGTTCCTATGTAATTAAGTAATATGCCACATATCTCTGCAGCAAGAATAGGATAGGGGCAGAATGAGAGAAGAAAGGCTGCCTGCCCTTCCCCAGCTGGTGACATTGGAATGGATGAACAGGTATATGGAATGAGTACAGCACTTTCTTCGGCTTCCAAGACCACTGGCCAATGACACAGATGTGGAATGGGAAAGGTGAAGGTGTAATATGATACTATTCTAAAAGCCAATAACAGATTACTTTCTTATGGGAGCAAATAGAGAACAGGGAAGGAATAGCGACTTTCTGAATCAATGGTTTGCTTCTTAAAAAGGCACAAACTAGCCAATTGATTTCACTTTAAAAGAAAGGTGGAAGTTTTCCTTGCTAGCAAAACTGCTTTGCCATTATTACAAATTGAAAACAACCAACCAAACCAAAAACCATTTCGCAATACATAACAATTGATGTGGGAGCTGAGGTACCACTAAATGAATATATTTCACTTGCTGCAGAACATTTTTCAAGGACTGGATATGTCCATATGATCAAGAGTTTTCAGATTCATAAAAGGGAAAAAGTGGATAGGCAGCAGGGGTATATTTCTCCTCCAAAGAAATATTAGGGAGTAATTGTAAAACAAAAATATTGAGTTAAAAAACTCATATTATTCATATACCTTTACTGATTTTTTTTTAAAGGAAAATATTTCAGTATAATTGGGAACCTCATGTTCAGCATACTTATAAATTACCTTATGAACAAAGGAGACAGCCAGGACAAATATGATTGTCAGCTGATTTAAAAGAATCATATCTGAGAGGTGCTTTGTTCAAAACAATAATTTTATAAAAAACATAAAGGAATATTGTACTAAAAAAAAGCCACATAGGTGAGACTATGTGGAGTCCCTTCTCTGTAAGATTTCTATCCCCCTTCTTTATGTGTTATTGTAAGGTTACAGAGGTACATCACAATTGTCACTTGGGATCAAATGGAAGAGCCTTGGCACTAAAGGTACCAGCTCTCACCATTTAATCTGAGGAATTCCAGGAGCTGTCACAAAGAAACTAGCTTTGTGTCATCCTCTAGGTAATGTCTTACATGGTCTAAGGGGTGGCTATGGATGTGTCCCTGACAGTGAAATTGGTGCAGTTGAACAGCCCAAGAGGGCAGAATTTATAGATAAGGAACAGAGATTACAAAGGTGACTAGTGATTTTGACTGCCTTTAATTTTTGGGTGCCGAACCTGAAATTCTTCAGAGGGAGCTGATTATGAGAGGACCTTTTGCACCTAGCCCAGCTCCTCAGTTTTAGAGATGCATCAAGCATTTGATAAATGTCTAGTGTGTACTAACTGCAATATCCCACAACACCAAATAATGAGTCCTAGAGATTCCAAAAATTAAATCATTAAAGTTCACATGAATAGAGTATTTGGTTACCTTGCATAAATTTGGGAAATTTCTTCGTATTATGGGCAGAAATGCATGAAATGAAAAACTAGTTATGTAATGGTGGAGTTGCTTGGTGTTATACATTTTTGGCAGGAAGTTTGTAAACGTATTATATTATTATTAATCCCACTATAGCCATATTTGCCAAGGTCCTATTTTCATAGCTCTCTCGTACACATTAGAGAAGTTACTGCTTTGTTGTTTTGTTTTGTTTTGTTTTTGCCTGGCAGAGGAAAACAATTTGAGATAATTGGAAAAGCAATTCTCCTTGTCAGATTACTTTGTGGTGCAAGATGGCCTTGGTCTCAAATAATGCTGAAAAAGTAGCTTTACCCAGAACAACAGACTTTTCCCAGAAAGGTCATCAGACAATATTGTATGTGTTTTCAGCAATTTTATTTTTAAAAAATAAAAATATTTTAAATTGCTATTTCTGGCCTTGACTCAAAGCACTAGAATGTCAATGAAAAGACTCCTATGTGCTTCTAGACTTCAATGAGCTTTGAATCAGACCAATAGTAATATAGATAAATGAGTTATGAATTTTCATAATGTTCTTATATATTTGCTGCTCAGTTCTCACTAACTGCTTACAATCGAAAGGAAGCCACAAAGCTGGTATGTCATATATATATATATATATTCTGAACAGGGAAACACACAGCCTTGAAATTCTAGATTGTTAAGAGTGGAAGGCTATGCTATGTTCCTTTGTAAATGGCATACCTACATCTGATTTTGGTCACCTAGGCTATGTCTACACTAGGAAAAGTTAGGATGACTTTGTTAAGGTAGACTTAAAAAAGTGCTTTTTCTTAACCGGGACTTATTAATTCAACCTAACTTCCCTTAGGTCGACCTAAGAAAGTAGACTTATGTGTCCACACTGGGCTTAGGTCGACCTAGGGAAGGGTTAGGTCGACCTAATGAGTGGTTCTTACCACGTTGGCCTAAGCTTTCATTAGGTCGACTTAAGTAATTTCTTAAGTCGACCTAATGAAAGCCTAGTGTGGACAGGGCTTAATTTAGGTCGACTTAAGCCTCCTTAAGTCGACCTAACTTGCCAGTGTAGACATAGCCCTAGGTATTAATGATCTCCATATAGGTTATGTATAGCCAAATAGACACATAAGATTTGGGTTGATTTGTTAGCTTATTTATTTATTTATTAGGATAAATACAATTAGCAGAAATAATTACTTGTAAAATGTAACATGCTATATTCCCACTGAATATTCATTAATTGTTCTTCAGAGGCATAAGTCTACTAATGAGAAATGTACACCTACTTTAAAATGCTACCTGCTTCTTGTTTGACTGTGTGTGGCATTGATTTATGTTTGTTATCTTAAATCACGTTGTTCTTTTCTTAAATTTTCAGTTAATAGCCATTTAAAGAAAATACACTTGAAATCAGCAGCTATGATTAAGATGCTAATTTTTTTCCTCGGATTTGAAGTTGGAAGGAAAATAAATTAGCAGCATATTTGATTCAAGTTTCATTATACTTTTGGAGAAAGAATCAAAGAAGGATGAAGGCCCTGGGCATTATAAGTATGATTCTGAGAACAAAATAAAGTGTAAGAAAAAATAATGGGCAGGCACAGATAAAAGAATATGGCTCTACTCTCAATAATAACAAACTTTGTTAGCTGAAAAAAATCTAGAAACATTGTCGTTTCTGAGATCCTGCTTGAATCTTGGTGACAGCAGCAGCAACAGAATAAAAAAGGGAAGCAAACAAAATGGCTATGTCTACAGTAGCAGTTTAAATCAACTTAAGGAGGATTAAGTTGACTTAAACAAGCCCCATCCACACTAGGCTTTCATTAAGTCGACTTAAGAAATTACTTAAATCAACTTAATGAAAGCTTAAGTAGACATAATAAGAACCGCCCATTAGGTCGACTTAAGCCTGCTTAAGTCGACCTAACCCTTCTTTAGGTCAACCTAAGCCCAGTGTGGACATTTAAGTCCACTTTGTTAAATCGACTTAAGGGTGGTTAGGTCAAAGTTAAGGACTTAAAGTTAAGTCAACTTAGTCCACTTTGTTAAGTGACTTAATAGGGTCGATTTTAAGTCAACTTAAAGTTGACTTTATTAAGTCAACTTACAAAGCTAACCTAACTTTTTCTAGAGTAGACATAGCCAACATCAGCTATAGGAGATTTCTGCTGATATCCATAGTCAACAAAGACAGTAACTAATCTTCTAGGCTATGTCTACACTGGGTAATTTAAGTCGACTTAGTGTGTCTCCACTTAAAAATAAAGTCGACTTAAAGGGGAACTTAAAAAGTCGACCTAGAGCATCCACACTGGATGCCTAGGTCGACTTTGTGGGGCTCAAGGGGGACCTAGGACAGGTCCACAGGGGCAGGGGAGCACCCCTTGCCCAATGCCAGGGAGATCAGGGACAGAGACCCTGGCAGGGCATAGGGGCAGGGAGGGCAGACTTTGCCCTGCCCTGTGGGGGGGCATGCCAGGCTCCCCCTGTGCTCCCCCCCAGCAGACTACATGTCCATAGCGCATATTAAAAGTATGGGAATGTATTAATGCTCATGGAGGAACTGTCTGTGTTCCTCAGCAAGCTCCATTGGGCTCATTAATATGTAACAGCTGGTGCAGAATAACATGCACATTTCTCTGGTGTATACTAATATTATAATAGAGGCTTTTGAACTTCTCAGTGGCATGACTGTAAGAATTCTTTTCCATAACATTGTTCTCAAAAATGGCTGACTTAACTTTACCTTAACGTATACCTTAACTTAAACCTTATACCTTATAATTTATACCTTAAGTTATAGCTGAGTTAACTTTATCTTTAAAGAAACAACAGCAAAAACTTAAATAGCCTTAGCCAGACACCCAGCATGCAAAATTTCAGATCTTATATAATAAAATTTGTCAAACTCATAAGCAACTGGAAAGGTGGTCCTGTGACTGGAGTTTCAGGCAACCTTAACTATTATTGTTATCAGCTTCACAGATAATATTAGTAATCTCAGAATAAATACAAGTTTTGAGATTTAGAACATAATCTGTTCATGAGAACCATCAGTTACAATTGATAAAGAGCTGTTGTCCATTTTAATATCATATTCCACTAAGATATTAGCAAAATTTATTTAGGATTACCCTCAAATGTGACTTATTCTATGTTGATGTAAGTAATGCACATTACATCAGATATTTTGTCAAACACCACACAAGACGATATTCTCTTTGTGTAAATTGACATAGCTTTTATTTAATTGCACTGATTCACACTAATATCAGATTTTTCCAGTCTTCAGACTAATGAGAGTGTATTGAGTTTGTACTATTCCTCCACAAACTTTTTTTGTGTATATTTTGTATCATATTGATTTATGTTGTGCCAGTTTCTGTTCTCATTAAAATTTTGGACACTAAAATGATGTATTGGTATTTTAAATGCTTAGTCCATTCTGTGAAATGACGTTTATGTTCATATGTTGTGTTGCTTTGACCTATTTTGGTTTTTAATTGGTTAGCCAATTCTACTTCTCAACAGGTTACCAAGATATAAACTGGAATTGTTCTACTAATCAAAATGCAGAATGCTAACAAAGTCAGTGTAAAGTCATGGACCACACACTACTTTAATTTACATATTATTCAAAAGTGGAAATCATAATCTCTGATTCACATGACAGGCTTCTAATGAGAACAGATAGCAGTACAACGTTATTTTCTTCTTTAGCAAAGACCTGAAGAAATGAAAACTAATTAAAATCCAACTATAATATTTTGGTATTGTGTTGATATCATCTTAGTGAGTCATCTAAAATACTAAACATAATTCATGGATTACTGAATGGGTTGGTGGTCACATGATTTGTCACAATGGGTAATGCTAATGATTTTTTAAATAGTATTCTGTCTTTCTGAAACTTGTACCATGAAATATATTCTGTTCGGGAAAAAAACACATACAACAGTGAGAGTTTAATGACTGTCAATTCCAATGGAGATATAAGATTGAATTTTGAGATGAGATGATAAAACTTAGATGTTTCCCAGGTGAAATTCTAATTACTACATGACTATTTTATTGTTATTTGTCTACTTTCAAATTATAAATATACTGGGTATTCCTTCAAAAAACTATTTTACAATAACATTGCATAGCTTCATACAACACTATCAGAAAGTGCTTTGCAGTATTCCTTATGGGGACTGATTCAAAGCCTGTTCATGTCAGTGGAAAGAATGCCATTAATATCAATAGGCTTTGTATTAGATCCATTCTAAGGCCAAGTCATTAGGCCCAATTACATATAAGCGTGCAGGATAGTTGGTAATGATGCAAAAACATAGATGGAAGGACTTCAAATAAAAATAAGTTAAGTGAAGAGTCACTTGTCAAGGATATGCCTCACACAAACTAGGCCCATGCATCCTTGAATGGTCCTCCACAATTCCTTGCCTCCACTTTTTCCTGCAGGGGACCTTGTTCAGTATGAATTATGACTGAGCAGCTACAGGGGGAAGTGGGGACAGAAGTCAGATGGAACATGTACAGGGCTTATGAAAATGAATTAAAAAATAAAACAGAACAAAAAGGTGACCACAGGGATAGAGAGTGTGATGGATATTGGGGGTAGCAATTCCTCAGCACAGGGCTCACCAGCAGGGGGCCTCCTGGTGTTACGGGGAATTAAACTCAAGTGTCTCCCTGCTGGTAGTCTGTGCTCTGCTCTTCACATGACCGGACTCTCATTCTGAGTCCTCCTTGGGGTCTTAGCCCTCTGGTCAAGCCCGTGTTCCACCCCTTCTAGGATACAACTAGGTCCCCTGGCCCACTTTGTGGCAGTGGCCAGGCCTAGTCCATTGACCACCTCCTGCAGTCTAGTCCAGCTCGCCCTTCTCCAATTACAGTATAAAACACCCTAGGGCCAGCGAGCTTGTACCCCTCCTGCCACCCGCACCAGTCCTGGCATGCTGCAGGTGAGAGAAGGGATCTGGGCCCACCAGGCCCCTGCCCAGGGACCTTATGTGCCTCCAGTGAGGCCTTCCACCTCCCTCCAGTCTCTGCACTTCATGGGCGTCGACTCCCTGGGCCACTTCCCCGCAGCCATGTCGCTCTCTCCAGCCTGAATCCAGCCGCCATCTGCTTTCGAATCCCTGCCCTCAGACTGCTGCTCCAGCCGCTTGCTGCTGTCCACTCCCTTCAGGATCTTCAGCTTCTCCAGGCTTCTGCTGCTCTCTGGGGTCCGGGGTCCTTGCCCTGCAGCCTGCCAGCCCAGGAGAAACTTTCTCTGTGCAGTTCCCCAGGCAGACTGCCTCGCAGTCCTGATGCTCCTGCTTGTGCTGCCCGCTGGGCCCTGATTGGCTGCTGCAGCCCAGACCACTCTTAACCCCTTTTTAGCCTAGTAGGGGCCCGTAGCGGTGTCATCACACCACTACAGGGGGGTGATATCTGTCATTGCCTGATTCCTTTAATTGATTGATCCAAGACCAGTAGTGAGTAAAGTAATTCTTAATCCTGCTCAGCTACTATTGTCTTCCTGGCTAACAGAATGGATCAGGCAGCCAGGAAGTATCCCAGGTCGCTTAGCTCTTCAATTTCCTCAACTGCCAGCAAATCAAGAATAATCCTAATCCTCCTATTAAAATGTCATGAATGCCTTGCATTCAGGAACTGGAACCAATGACTCGATTTCTATGGCAGGTAAAGAAGTAGGTGGTTGCACAGTCTATAATATGTTTCTCCTCTATCTTATGTTGTGGATATGTACAGGAATCCCAAACACAGAGCCTGCCTTGTCTATACAACTGTAACCCCTTTGCCAGGCCGAGACAGTGACAGCAAAGGACCGGGTTCTATTTCTAGGGGTTCCCAAATAATGTTACACCACCTATTGGCTCGAGCCCCCACCCAGTCTCCTGGGAAATTACACATCACTCTCTGGGCGCCCTAGAAGGGCAATACTTCCCCTCTCGCAAGCACGAGTCTGAGTATAGCACATAAGAGGTTTAATAAAGACTATATAAAGGCAACATCAAAACACAGCACTGACTGTGATACAGTACAAAGATTCCCACAAAACCCAATAGACAGAACTCATTCCAGCCCTCAGTGTACATAGAGTGTGTCCTTCACTTCTTTGTGGCCCCCTGTACTGACCTTTAAAGTTTCACTGTCCACCTCTAAGGAGGGGAAGTGGAGACGGCGCTCAGCCCTCCCCTCCGATTGTCTGCCACCTCAAGGTCTGCTCACACCACCCACTGGCCATGCACACCCACTGTCCGCTGGCTCCGCCTACTGTCCGCCAGCTCTGCCAGACCACTGCTGGCCTCTGGTCACACATGCTATCCACTAGCTCCACCACACCACCCGCTGGTCTCACCTGCTGTCCACTGGCTCCACTGCACCACCGGCCGTCTGCTGGCCGCTGGTCACACCTGCTGTCCACTGGCTCCGCCTGCTGTCCACTGCTCCACCCACCATCCACTGACACCAATCTTCTGCTTGACTTCAGTCAGCTTTTAGTGATTTCAGCTATCCGGGAAGTTTTTGCTTCCCTGGTGATTTCAGCTCAATCAAAATAACAAAAGAGACTCCACAAGGAATCTTTAGGTCTATCCTTTAACAATGGGCAGGGAGGGAGATAGGTGTTTGCTTAAGGCACAGCTCCAGCAGAGCTGGTACTCACACCCCTCCCCACCTAGTTTTACAACTCTGAAAACTAGGGTTGCTCACTTTTCCAAGTTCTTTGTTGCTGATGGTGACTTTCCATCAGCTTCTCAGTCAATAACAGATATAGGCAGCATATCATGAAAGGACAATATTTCCTTCCCCCCTTCTGCTAAAGACACCAGATACAGAGGATTTGAACCAGCCACAAATGCCATCTCCCATCATGCCCAGCTTCTGGGTGAAATTATGCTCAGTGTCATGCAAATACAAAGCCCAGGCACATCAGTTGCCCCCCTCCCTGCTTAGCTGCTAAGCAAGAGAGGCTCTCAGGGTGCATCTACACTTGTAAATTAAGTCAACTTAAGCTTACTTAAGTTGACTTAATTTACTCTGCGTCTACACTACACTTTCCTTAAGTCGACTTAAGCAGCTGCTTAAGTTGACTTAAGGAAAAATTAAGTCGACTTTGCTAGCTAAGTCGACTTTAGAAAATCGACTTAGCCAGTGTAGATGTGGAGTAGCCCTAAGTTGACTTTAAGTTGACTTAGGGGGCTCCAGGGCTTCCCCACTGCCCTCCCTGCCAGGGTGGCTGGCACAGCCACAGCCTGGCGTACCCCCCGAAAGGGCAGGGCAGAGCCTTGCCCACCCTGCCCCTATGCCCTGCCAGGGTCCCTGTCTCCCTTTGCCCCATTGTACCAAGGTACAATGGGGCAAAGGCTGAGCCCCCTGGCACTTGGCAAGGGGTGCCCCCCTGCCACCATGGACCTGTCCCAGGTCCACTTAACCCCTAGAAGTCGACCTAGGCATCCAGTGTGGATGCTCTAGGTCGATTTTGTAGGGTCCCCTCTAAGTCGACTTAAAATTTAAGTGTGGACATGCTAAGTCGACTTAAATTCACAAGTGTAGACATAGCCTCAGATTCTTAACTTTGCTTACACAACTTTGGCCATTACTATGCAAGGGATATGTGAGGGCTAGGATTTGGTCCTGTAGTATTATTTATATCATAGCATCATTGTAGCTATGCAAAAATTATGGTTGAGATCGCTCTGCCAGTCTACATTTCTGTTTTCAGCTACTTATATCTTACTGGGGAAAAAGTTGGTTCTTGGTGTTGTAAGTTGTTATGTTTGATTTAAGCCCAGAAGTCATTTTTTGGAAAGTTTCATAAAAATGCATTCAGCTGTGTTTTCAATTATCTGAATGTGGAAAATCCTGATTCACTTGAAAGACTAAACCTTTCCAAACTACCAGTGCAAGGAAAAGGTTCTTCCAGCTCATTGGAACTCTATATTGCACTTGTATGAGAAACTATATACTATCTTATAAACTGTTCAAAGTTGGGTGGAGTATAGGAAAGGAGAAGCATGGATCTAGTTCTTCTCTGGCATCTGAGTGCAGTCCAACTACCTCTGAAATCATTGGGAACTGCACCCATGTATTTTTCAGGGCAGATCTGATAGTTTGCAGTATGTTTGACTCATGCCTGAAAAATAAAATAGACAACATACTCTATCGATAAATACAGTCAGAAAACTGTGTTTCATAATCATATTTCTAGTCTTCTTGGAATCTTAATTTCTTATAAATAGATGTATACAAAATGGGATTTTTTTTTAGTTCTCCTGTTAGTTCCAGTTATACTATCCCCCCCCCCCCTACTAAATTATGTGGAGTCATGTAACTGGGTAGTTTTCAGCCCTATGTCTGTAAAAAAAGACAAGTGGAAAAATAAGAAAACATTGACTTCACTAGGTCCAGTGTAGTAAGTTGTAGTAATGCTCTCTTTCCTCCTCTATTAGTATAGATATGATGCAAGACAGTATCTCCCCACTTGTTCTATAACAGCTTGGTCTTTAGGGTATGCTGTGAACCCTGTGTCTTCTCTTTTGCCGATGAGATGAATGATGGGTAGCAGTAGTGTGGATTTCTGTTGAGGATTGTATGAGGAGGTTAATTCATTTTTGTTATATTGCTGCAGGGTTATTGGATTTGATCATGTGGCAATTAAAGGGTCTGTTTATTTACATGTGTATTTGTAAAACATTGCCAAGGGAATCCAGAATGTTGGATGGCTACTCTTCTATTGCTGAAGAGGAAAAGTTTAAACATGTAAACTTAAAGTTAGTGTTATGTTCCAAATCCTGACAGCTTTTAAGCTTTCCAAGTACCAATGAAGCATAAAGAACTTAGAAGGTTGACATTGGGTGCTTACTAACAAAGGCTATGTCTATACTTGTTAATTTAGGTCAATTTAGCTAAGTGTTGGGGTGTGTCATGGAAGCAGTGGCCACTCAGGGAAAACCATGGGTTAAATGGATTTGAAACCCTGTAAACTACTCCTGGGAATAGGTAGGTGCTAAACTGCATAAGGAGCATAAGTAGAAGGCAACCCAGATAAAAAGGAGATCCCAGGTGAGAGGAAGGAGGCGAGTTCTCTCTCTAAGGAAGGCCTGTGACTATGGGTGAGGGGAAATCCACAGGCAGTTCAGCACACTGCTATAAAGAAGAAGTCATGAGTTAGGGCTTGGTGGTAAACAGGAAATCACCCAAGTATGAATATCAGAGACTGGGGAACAGAGACTGTAGGGGACCTCTGGTTGTTAGTTCTGGGAAGAGAGCTTGTAGGTGTCTATCAAGAAACCCCCAGTTTAAAGTTAGCTCCTGGGGAAGGAACTGAAAAATGTTAAGTTCTCTGGGAAGGAGTGGGTTCCTGGAGAAGGCACCAATAAATAAAAGACTAGATCCAAGGGAATGGTTGAACAGGAGACTAATAACCCCAGTGTAGATGGGGGAAGCCAGCAATACCCAGAAGGCAAGGGACAGATGATTGGTTTTGGTGAGAGAAGAACCAGATCCTCAAGAGGGCTGCATCTACACTGGTAAATTAAGTCGACTTAAGCTTGCTTAAGTCAACTTAGTTTACCCTGCGTCTACACTACAATTTCCTTAAGTCGACTTAAGCAGCTTGCTTAAGTCGACTTAAGGAAAATAAAGTCGACTTAATGAAAATTAAGTTGACTTTATAACACCACCTTTGGATTGGACCTAAGGCTTAAGTTGACTCCCTAGAGTCGACTTAAGCCAGTGTAGATGTGGGGTAGCCCTAAGTCGACTTAGGGCTACCCCAGGGCTACACCAATGCCCTCCCTGCCGGGAGGGGCACAGGGGGAGCATGGCATGCCCCCCCCCACAGGGCAGGGCAGAGCCCTGCCCACCCTGCCCCTATGCCCTGCAAGGGTCCCTGTCCCCCTTTGCCCCATTGTACTTAGGTCCTCCACAGAAACCTTTGGCAGAGGATTGCAGCATACCTCCATGGAAGTTTCATTAAGATATCTGTGGTGGCTTCATGGGACATCCTGGTGCATATAAACAAGCTGTTCCTCATGGCCCCTCTGCCTAAGTCTAGAGAGGAATGAAAAGCAGACAGCAACTCTATCTCTCTTGTTTTTTCACTACCAATTCTAGCACAAGTAAAAAAGAATAAATCAACAGACCCGTCCAGATACTTTCAGAGTTACATTCCTGTAATTTCAAAGTAAACTGCATATTTAGCAAGACAACAGAGTCCTGTGGCACTTTTAAAGACTAACAGATTTATTTATCGCATGAGCTTTCGTGGGAGAAGATCCCACTTCGTCAGACGCTTTAAAGATAGGAAAGTTACAGAGTGGGAGGAAATTAAATGCAGGGGAGTGTATGACATAGCATCAGGTCAGGCTGTAACAGCAAATCAAAATAGATGTTAGGATTCAAAACACTGGGGAACAGCACATAGAGGAGGGGGAGGTCAAATCACTAGTTGTAATGCGAGAAAAATCCATAGTCCCTGTTTAACCCCAAGCCAACTGAGTCAAATTTGCATATAAGTTCGAGTTCTGCAGTCTCTCTTTGAAGCTGTGATTTGTTATTCATCTGTTTCAGCACAGCTATTAACAAGTCGTCAAGGGAGTGAGCAGGGAGATTGAAGTGTTCCCCTACAGGTTTTGCAGTGTTGCAATTTCTGATGTCAAATTTGTGTCCATTGATTCTTTGGCGCAGAGACTGTCCTGTCTGTCCAATATATAAGGTAGAGGGGCATTTCCGGCACATGATGGCATAAATCACATTGGTGGATGAGCAGGTGAACGAGCCCTTGATGGAGTAGGTGGCTTGATTAGGCCCTGTGATGGTGTCATCAGTGTAGATATGAGGGCAAAGTTGGCAGCGTGGTCTGCTGCAGGGTTGTGTTCCTGCTTTAGTGTTTCTGTTCTGTGATCTGTAGTTGCTGGTAAGCATCCTTTTAAGGTTAGGGGGCTGTCTGAAAGCAAGGAGAGGTCTGTCTCCTAAGGCTTGAGAGAGTGAGGGGTCATTCTGTAAAATAGGCTATAGATCTTTGATGATGTGTTGAAGAGGTCTGGCTTGGGGGTTGTAGGTGGTGACCAGTGGCGTTCTGTTGTTGTTTTTCATGGGCTTCTCCTGCAGTAGTTGACTTCTGGGTACCCGTCTGGCTCTGTCAATTTGTTTCTTCACTTCTGCGGGTGGGTACTGTAGTTTTAAGAATGCCTGGTAGAGATCCTGAAGGTGTCTGTCTCTGTCTAAAGAGTCAGAGCAAATGCGGTTATATCTTAGGGCTTGACTGTACACAATAGATCGTGTGATGAATAACAAATCACAGCTTCAAAGAGAGACTGCAGAACTCGAACTTATATGCCAATTTGACTCAGTTGGCTTGGGGTTAAACAGGGACTATGGATTTTTCTCGCATTACAACTAGTGATTTGACCTCCCCCTCCTCTATGTGCTGTTCCCCAGTGTTTTGAATCCTAACATCTATTTTGATTTGCTGTTACAGCCTGACCTGATGCTATGTCATACACTCCCCTGCATTTAATTTCCTCCCACTCTGTAACTTTCCTATCTTCAAAGCGTCTGACGAAGTGGGATCTTCTCCCACGAAAGCTCATGCGATAAATAAATCTGTTAGTCTTTAAAAGTGCCACAGGACTCTGTTGTCTTTCTAAAATAGACTAACACGGCTACCCCTTTGGAATTTGACTGCATATTTAGCAGGTATTCCTTCTCCTGCATTAGACTCGCCCATGCTCAATGATCAGAACTGACTGGACTGTGGTAGAGTCAAAAACATGTCTTCAATTGCTGTACAGCTGGATCTCCTCGTCATCCATCCTTCCCTTCCCTCCCAGTCTTTCTCCTCATTCACCTGTTCCTCCTCGTTGTTCTTGGCCTGGGTTTATGACTTGGGCTCCTCACAGTGTTATAAAAGGTGGTACAGTGGAAGTCTGAGAAAGACTTGCAGCTGTTTGAGAAAGTGGCAGGTCTAAGGCTCAGAATCAGACCAATTGTTGAACATTTGGTATGCCTGCTGCACCTCTGGTTTTCAGGCAGCACTGCTGCTAGCTCTCTTCTAGTCCTTCCCCAAATCCCCTGAACAGTATGCTTGTAGATGTCCACATTTCTATGGTTGGATTTGAGCTGTGCCTCCACAGCCTTTTCTCCACAGAGGTCCAGGTGGTCCAATACCTTGTGTGTTCTCCTGGCAGAAGCATATCTGCATCTTGTAGCCAACATGGTCAGCTGGGAAGTTAAACTGAATAATGGAGAACTCCTAGGTGCCAAGCTGCACAATCAGGAAAAATAATTTCAAAAATTTGCAGAGCTTTAATAGATGGCTTCCTGTCTACCTGACTTCTGGGCAGCAGAGCTCCCAATGGTGAACAGAGTGGTCAGTGTGGGGCATTGTGGGATAGCCCCTGGAGGCCAGTAATACTCAGCGTAAGTGTGTCACCCTAACTACATCAACTGTGACTCTGTGCCACTTGGGGAGAGGGGTGTTATTAAGTTGGTGTAGTGGGGCATGTATGTCATCAGGAGCCCAATATAAGTGAAGACACATCCACAGCTAGCTCAACATAAATAGCCTTTCATCAAGCTAATCCTGTAATGTAGATCAGGGCTCAGAGGAAAAAAAATGTAGTGAAAATTATGCCTTGGTTAAAACTATGTACCCCTAATCAGATCAGTGGAGTTGCATGGGTGTAGCTGAGGACAGAAACTAGGAACTGATGATAAATCAATCATTCACCCCACCTAGGTACTCAGAAAATCTCTAATAATCAGATAATGTGATCAAAAATGTAACTGCAAAGATGATCTGTATATTCAGTGTCCAAACTTATCAATTAAAAAAAAATCCCCCCAAACTGATTCAGTTAAACCAACAACATGTCCATGTTCTGCTTCATCACCACTAAAAGAAAATGGAGAAACAATTTAAAAACATAAGGAAGCAGAGTTAGTGAAAGGGTTGAAGCGTGCAGAAAAAATACTCAGCTGTGAGGTGTACTTTCTGGAGCAGATACTAAACTGGGGTAGCTCCACTGCCTTCAGTTGAACTATATTGATTTACACAAGTGGAAGACATGGTTCTGATTTAATATATTCTCTTACAAACATAATCCTTATCAATCATTTGGGCATATAAATACAAAGACAGTCATGGGGCATCTGACTGTTCCAGAAAACATCTCAAGAATAGGGGATATAGAACTCTAAAGAATGAGATGGTGTTTTTTTGCTCAAACAGATGTATTAACAAATTGCATTGTTGTTGGAATGAGGTTTTGACTTTAGCTTTCATGAAGGGTAAAAGTTTTCAAAGATCTTCTGTGCTGCTGTAACATACTGTCCATGGCGTAATAGTCATGCTCAAAATAAATAATAGTCAGTTTTTAAGCATGAGCAAACTGTACCGTAGTTGTATTGTCTGAGGAAAAAAGAGCTTTGTTTCATTATTTGTCTAGTATAATAAAATTCTCAGGTAGTTGGAGTTATGCCACACTCCAAATTAATGTGGCAATTTCTACAACTACTTTGGTCTTCTACTGCCATGCCTCTGGAAAGACAACTTCAGACCATGTCCAGTTACAATAATCTCAGATTCCAAGTAGGTAAAGGTAATTTCATTTTGAAAATGAACTGTAAAAGTTGTCTGATGTAGGTACTGAACTGTAAATCAAGGGGTCCTTTCTAGGATACTCAGATATCACAGTGAGAGACAGAGAAAGATTTTGCTAACAAGAGGGAGAAAAAAACCCCAACCAATTAATGAACTAGCTAAATTCTCTGTCAAATTCTGGCACACTGGGTGTTCTCAAATGTGTGTTACAAGAGGGTTCTTTGCTAAAAATCAGTCTAAATTGGTTTAGTTTAAATGCTAGTTTAATTATGTGAATAAACATATGGTGTATTCTTAAGAAGATGTCTCAGGTATTACTCTGTAAATTTAAAACAGTTTTACTCAGTTTGAGTGTTAAACTAGTATTCTGTTCCTGATACTCTTATTGCTCTGTTTACCTCTTTACCAAGGAGTGAAAATTAAATTCAGACACTATGGCTATGTCTACACTTGTTCAAGTAAGTCAACTTAGCATGTCTACACTGTAAATTTAGGTCGACTTTAAGTCAACCTTGCCAAATCAACTTAGAATGTCCAGACTGGATGCCTAAGTCAACTTGTAGGGGCTAGGTGGACCTGGGAGTGGTCCATGGTGGGAGAGGGAGCACCCCTTTAAAAGTGCCAGGGAGCTCCGCATTTTCCCCATTGTACCAAGGTACATGGGGGCTGAGCAGGACAGGGGCAGGGGCAGGGTATAGAAGCGGGGTGGGCAGGGCTGTGTCCTGCCCTGTGGGTGGGCACATCAGGCTCTGGCTGTGCCAGGCACGCTGGCAGAGAGGTCAGTGGGGGAGCCCTGGGGCCCTTTAAGTCGACTTTAAGTCGACTTAGGGCTATTCTGCATCTACACTGGCTTAAGTCGACTTAATAAAGTCAACTTAGCCAGTAAATCAAAGTAAAAGCAGGTCTTAATAAGTCGCCTTAAAATTTCCTTAAGTTGACTTAAGCAGCAGCTTAAGTCGACTTAAGGAAACTTTAGTGTAGATGCAGAGTAAATTAAGTCGACTTAAGCCTGCTTAAGTCGACTTAATTTACAAGTGTAGATGCACCCTTAGTGTGACTGTCAGCAGAAATAAGAAATGCTGTATTTTGTTTAAACTGTAAATTTATTTTTTTTAGGCTAAGATTTTAAAAGGAGTTAGGTCCCCCATTTAAATCCATGAAATTCAATGGGGTTTGGAGTCTGAAAGGTCTGGTGTAGTTTTAACTGACCACTAAGTCGATCTGCAAAGATCAATCTGAGAACAGTGAATTTGCCACCCTCAGTGTAGAAGTGGTCTTAGTGTTGTTAAATAGGTCTTAGATTTATATTTTTATTTAACGTTTGGACTTCATGAAATTCTAGTGAGTTGTTGCATGGATTAATCTTTTACTTATAATATCAGTATCCCACATCATACGGCAATTTTTAAGTATCTGGCTCTACAATTATAAAAAATGTTTGCTAAAATTAGAAATCTCCACAGTCAGGAGAGAACTGGACTGTCCTGAGGTGGAGTGGGAGGGCGGGCTGGCCCGGAAGCCAAGTCTCATGCTCCCGCATGCTTCTCTTGGGCCAGCTGCTTCACCTGGGGGTGAGAAGGGCTGGTCTAGAGGCCAGGCTCTGCAGTCCTATCCCTTCCCTGGGCTGACTGCTCCACCTTGGAGGCAGGGAGAGCTAGTCCAGAGATCAGACTCTGCGCTCCCACCCCACCATTTGCCTTCAGCTTGCTGCCAAAGGCAGAGGGGTTGGAGAGCAGTGCAGGGCCTGTGGAAATGCAGGGCTTAGGATGGTTACCCCATTTTCCCCCTCTTCCGCAAGGATGGGCATGGGAGAGAAGCATTACTGTGAGCAGGTCTACACAGCAAGTTACCTAAAATAATGTGCATATCTATGCTTGGCTTCTCTATCCCTGCACATGCATTGCACTGGTTCAATGGGAGGGGCCTCCTTCGAACCACCATTACCTAATTGCTGGGTGGTGTTGCAGGATTGACATTCTGATCAGCTGAGCGGCTCTTCACAGACTCAAGCAGTCAATCAGGAAGTTCCAATTGCGGCGGTGAATTTGCTGTCGTCAGTGAAGACCTGCCCCCCAGTGTGAAATACTTGTTTACCACAAGTTGTGTTATCTCTTCCCCCCCAAAAGAAAGCCTATAAACACCAGACAAGCCACTATGGTACCTCAATGGACAAAAGACTTTCTTGATTGCTTCTCCCATACCCCAGAAGAGTGCACAAGCCTTCATCCCATTATAGCTTTAATGCTGGGGAAAAGGAATAAAAATCCCTGTTAAGGAGAAATTGTTATCCTTATGCTGCTTGAACTCTGCTCTGTTTGAACTTAAACAAAAAAACCAAAAAAGTTGTCTAAGCTTAGGCTTGTGTTAGCCCTATTGGACGTATAAAGCTTGCATACTATAGCATGTATTATTGCATTTTGAAACCTAAAACTGTATTTCATTTGTGACAAGTTCCAAAGAGGCAGCTAGTCTGTGTACAGCAAAACCAATGAGAATCCTATGGCTCCTTAAAGAGTAATACATTTCTTCAGGCATAAACTTTTGTGCACTCCTACCCAATTTGTCAGATGCAATCTCAGATGCAAATCTCATTTGTGTGTGTATGTTTACCTTCTTTAAACTTGTAAACAACTCATTTCTTTTTCCTAGTTAATAAATTTTTACTCATTTTATTACAGGTTTGACTACAAGTGTTGTCTTTGTTTTGGGATCCAAGGTACAATTGTCATGCGGTGAATGAGTGATCCTGTGGGATTGAGAGTAACATGACTATTGTTAAAAAAAACAAGGAGTCTAGTGGCACTTTTAAAGACTAACAAATGTATTTATCGCATGAGCTTTCATGGGGGAAAATCCCACTTCTTCAGATGCTTGAAGATGCAGAAGTAAAGATGAATGGTGAAGATTCAGAAGTACAGATGAATGGGAGGAAAATAAATGGACGGAAGTGTAAGTCATAGGATCAGTTCAGACTGGTACAGCAAATCAGTGCAGTTGTTTTGATTCAAAGAGTGGACAACAACATATAGGAGGGAGGTTAGGGGGAAAGGAAAGCAAAATTACCTGTTGTAGTGAGGAAAAAAAACCCTCTATTTAACCCTAAATTGACAGTATGAAATCTGCATATGAATTCCATTTCTTCAGTTTCTCTTCAATGCTTTGATTTGTTATCCATCTCTATTAACAGAGGATTGATGGAGTGAGCAGGAAGATTGAAGTGTTACCCTATTGGTTTTTGAATGTTGTTATTTCTGATGCCAGATTTGTGTCCATTAATTCTTTTGCACAGAGACAGTCCTGTTTGTCCAATGTACAAGGTGGAGGGGGTGGTGGGGTGGGGAAGGACACTTCTGGCACATGATGGCATAAATCACATTGGTGGATGAGCAGGTGGATGAGCCATTGATGGAGTAGCTGGCTTGATTAGGTCCTATGATGGTGTCTTTTGTGCAGATATGTGAGCAAAGTTGGCAATGTGGTTTGTTGCAGGTGTATGTGCCTGATTTAATGTTTCTGTTATTAGGTCTGTAGTTGCTGTTGAGTGTCTGTTTAAGGTTGGGGGATGGGAGGCTGTCTGTAAGCGAGGAGAGGTCTGCCACCCAAGGCCTGAGAGAGTGAGGGATCATCTTGTAGAATAGGCTGTAGGTCCTTGATAATGTGTTGTAGAGGTTTAACTTGGTGGTTGTAGTAGGTGATGACTTATACTGCTTGAACAGTTCACAGTTGATGTTTGGCTAGTGAAGTCTATTTACAGAAAACACAACCATTTTGTGCTCTAAGGATGGCATCCACATTCATGAGTCACTTCAGGCAATTTGCTACCTGGAATAGTTATTAAATAAGAAGTCATGCATAGGGGGCATAAATCATTAACTTTTGCTTAAAGAAGGAAAAAAGCTCTACCTTTTTTCCCTAGCTTGTAGTACTGCCTCCATATTAACTGAAGATCTTGCAATAGGCAGAGCAACTTTTGTGCCTGGCTGGGTAATTTCTAGGGTTCCCAGATTTCCTGCAAATAGTTGAAATAGCAAAAGCAGCTGACAAAATAAGGGATCACCTATCTGTCCATTTTTTTCCTCAAGAAAAATCTGTTCCCCAGCCAAATCCCCTAATCTCTAGGGAAGGAAAGAGATAAGATCCTTCACAAGAAAGCTAGGAAATTGCAGAACAGAGAAAATGGAGAATGTTATCATAAAAAACTGATGCTGTTCTGCATTGTCAGGTACCTTGTGACGCATCATGATGAGCAATGAAATCATTAGGTTCTCTGTCGTATTAATATCTACTTTAACCATTCTGTGGGACAGCATTTTCTATGTATAGGTACGTATGTGCCTTCATGCAAGTCTTAAAAATATTTAAAAGAACCTTAGAATCATTCTTCTGGTGATCAAGAAACTAAGAACTAACTGTGTGAAAGGGGTTATATAATTTCTTTTCTTTTTCCCCCCCCCAACTGGACAAAACTCAGGTGATTACATTTAAAATTAATTACAGCATTTGAACTGAACTAAAAATAACCTCTTCAAACTAGCTTTTAGGGTATTTGCAAGCTGGTAAAAGAGGATCAGTCAAAGATGATACCTCTGAACATAAACATCTGGAATCCATAGGTTTTGCTGTTGAGGTTTGAGAGGAATGTAATGGTTGCTGGCTGGGGAGGAGAGCCATTTTAGGTCATGGAAGAGTGGGGGGAATAAAGGTGAAATGGGTTTGGGGATAAATGGGAATTAGTGGTAGGGGAAGTGAGAGGGGTTGGGGAGTGTAGATGATAGGGGAGGGACACGGAGTTGAGAGGAAATTGGGGCAGCACCACATTCTTCCCTCTTTTCTGTGTGTCAGGATCTGGAGGGGCTGAATCTCCTCTCACTACTACCCAGGTGAGCTGGGATGACTGGGTGTCAGAGCCCTGCAGGGGTGTCAGAGATATATTCCCTTCCCCCCTGTGTGTGCTAGGATTTTGTTAGGGACTCTGGCCTTCTAGGCTTTCTAGTCACCCTCTCTGCCTCTCTTCTTGGGAACCATGATCTAGAGTGGGCTTGCCTTTCTGATGCAGAGGAGAATGAGTTCCTTTTCCAATCCCCTTATGTGAGCTGGAATCAGGGGCTCACATCACCCCAGAGGCAGTGGTTAAAGTATAATTTGACGGGCCCCGGAACCCTCCTAATCTCCGGGCCCCCTTTCCGTATTGTCTGGGCCCCCTTCATGCATGTGCGGGCCTGAGCCCAGGTAGGCATTTGCAACCACTTCTCAGTACCACATGCATCAGTTATTGCTCCCTAAAAATATTTATAATTTTATATGGCATTTATGTCTATAGCAATTATTGTCACAAACTAGCAAACACTGCATAACACAAGACCATCAGATCACCCCCTCCCCTGCCTCATTAACTCAAGTATGATGATGAAAGCTCATGTAATAAATACATTTGTTAGTCTTTAAAAGTGTCACAGGACTCCTTGTTTGTTTTGCTGAACTAGACTAACATGGCTACCCATTTGGAACTTATCTACCATATGGTTTCCACTGGTCTTAACCCTGATGGAAATTTTCCTAAAAAATGCTAACATACACAGAGCTATAATGAAGACTTCAAGAGTACATGACTTCTGTAGCATTGCCAATAGCTTGGGTGCTGGTTGAAGTATTTGGAAATATGTTATTTAAACATAGATAGAAAAGGAAAGATGGCATTAAAATCACCATGACTTGTGATTCATAAAATCAGGCCTCACTTTTCCATAGCACCTTCTATCTGAAAAGCTGAAATCACTTTACAAGGGATAATGAACCAAGCTTTGTACCACTCCTAAAGCAGTGGTTCTCAAACTTTTTGCATTGATGATGCAAAACTATTTTAAATGCAAATTTTAAATGCAAAACAAACTGCTTGAGCCCCACCAACTCTTTCCTCACAAATGAAGCACAACCTCAAATCCACATCACCCCAACCTCGTCCACTAGTGCCCACATCAGACCCCTCTTTCCCCATGTCCTCAGCCCCCATCCCCATTCCCTAAGGTCCCTGCCCCCAAACCCCGACTCCAGCCCTCCTAACCCCCATCCCCCAGACCCCCCATCTTCACTCCACCCCCCTTCAACCCCCCAACCTCCTCCATACCTCCCCAGGCCCCTCCATCCCTAGCCCCCACTCCAGTCCCCCAATCTCCTCCATCCCCTCCCAGCCCCCACCCAGCCCCCTCTCCAGCCATCCATAGTCCCCTCCACCGCTACCGAGCCCCCACCAGCCCCTCCCCAGCCTGACCCCTTGCTCCAGCCATCCATAGTTCCCTCCACCACTACCCAGCCCCCACCAGCCCCCCATAGTGACCCTTTGCTCCAGTCATCCATAGTCCTCTCCACCACTACCCAGCCCCCACCAGCCCCCCATAGTGACCCCTTGCTCCAGCCATCCATAGACCCCTCCACCACTACCCAGCCCCCATCCAGTCTCCTTGTCCCCATGCCCCCTCCGCACCTCCCCAGGCCTCCAACTCCATCCATCCCTCCCCATCCCCCCCGCATCCTGACCTCTTGCTACAGCCATCCATAGTCCCCTCCACCGCTACCCAGCCCCCCACCCTGACTCCTTGATCCAGTGACTCACAAGTCCCATTCCCACCTCCGGTCTCCGCATTGCCCCTTACCTTAACCGCTGCCTACAAAGGCCTGGGACTGGCCTGAGGCGGCGGAGCATGGCAGCCGGCAGATGATCTGGATCAGGCCATGCTGCTGGTGGCCGCCGCCCTCTGCTCCCACCGCCGCCACATGCTGGCCCCTCGGGCCTGATCCTGCCCCTCTGCCGTCGCCACCACACGCAGGCAGCGTGGCCGGATAAGGCCTGAGGGACCCCTTCCCCTTCCTCTGCCCCCTGCAGCCCCTTTCTGGCTCCTCTGCCCCTTTCCCGGCTCCACTGCCCGCTGCTTCCCCCCAGCCCCTTCCCAACCCCCTTACCTGGCCGGAGGCTCGGATTTGCAGGGGTCGCTGGCAGAGCCGCTCCTGGGCCGGGCCAGGCCACTCCCGCGCTGAGCACGTTCTGTCTGAGCATGCTCAGGGTGGGAGATTTGAACCTCCCCAGCCTGGCCGCAGCAGGAATCTGCGGCTTTGCGGGGGGGGGGGGGGGGGGGGGGGGGCCTGGATGGAATGCAGCATTCCGCCTGGGTTTTCTATTTTTAGGGGCCCCGGAACGCTGAACCCTAAAAATTGGGGGCCCCGGAACGGCGTTCTGGTGCGTTCCCCCTTATTTTAACCTCTGCCCAGAGATGTCTGACACTCCTCTCTACATCCTTGGCTATGTCTACACTAGAAAAAGTTAGGTTAATAATGATAATGATAATGAAGTCATACAAACACACTTTCTCTCTGTTTAAAAAGAAAACAAAGTAGGAAATGTAATGACAAAAAAAAAAAAAGATAATGCAGATTTAGGATTTAGGATTTCCTAATGACAGCTCATATCCTCCCAGAATAATGAATGCAGAAAAACTTGGACCTTGGAAAATTAGGAAATATTGAGTTAAGTTACACCCCACATAATCTTTAACAACTTTGCACTTATTCAGAGGATGCCATCTAAACTTGTATATTCCTTTAGCCATCAATAAACATACAGACTGCTGTCACACACCATCTTACTATCGAACATTGCTGTGATGAAACCCTCCTGTGCCTTACACAATTTTGCAAAACTATGATGCTGACTAGTTATTCAGGCTACATAGCTTTCATTTTATTTTACTTGCACACATGGGCTGCGTCTACACTGGTAAATTAAGTCGACTTAAGCTTGGCTTAAGTCGACTTAATGTGCCCTGCATCTACACTACACTTTGCTTAAGTCGACTTAAGCAGCTTGCTTAAGTCGACTTAAGGAAAATAAAGTCGACTTAATGAAAATTAAGTCGACTTTATTAAACCACCTTTCTAATCGACCTAAGGCTTAATTCAACTTTCTAAAGTCGAATTAAGCCAGTGTAGCCCTGGGGTAGCCCTAAGTCGACTTAGGGATACCCCAGGACTACACCAATGCCCTCCCTGCCAGGCGGGGTCACAGGGGGAGCCTGGCATGCACCCCAAAGGGCAGGGCATGTGGGCACAGTGTGACACTGTCTGGATTTAGGGAAGCATTTATGATATTATTTTCTATGGATATCTCATAAATGCTATAATCCATAGGAACTATGTCATGTTTGGTATCAATAGAAAGGTAGTAATTTTCTGGGAATGATTATACAGTTTATGTCTAGGAATTCTATTTTGATCAGAAGTTAAGAATTTGATGTTATATCCATACTTTAACTTGTGTCCTTCTGGAGAAATGTCTTAGACGGGAGGGTGTGAACAACCATTGTCTCCTTAATGTTTAGGAATTTTCCAGGTAGAATGGTCTCAGGGAGTATCCTGATGAGCTATTGAGGACATAAAGAATACAGCCATTAAACTCATCAGTTTACTCCCTGGGACCATTCTACCTGGAAATTTCCTAAACATTGAGGAGACAATGGTTGTTCCCCCCCCCCCCCCCCCGTCTAAGATATTTCTCCAGAAGGACACAAGTTAAAGCATGGATATAACATCAAATTCTTAACTTCTAATCAAAATAGAATTCCTAGACATAAACTATATAATCTTTCTCAGCAAATTACTACCTTTCTATTGATACCAAACATGACATAGTTCCTATGGATTATAGTGTTTATGAGATATCCATTGAAAATAATATCATAAATGCTTCCCTAAATCCAGACAGTGTCACACACAGGGCTCTGCCCTGCCAGGGTCCCTGTCCCCCTTTGCCCCATTGTACACAGCAGGTGCTCCCCCCCCCCGCCACCGTGGACCTGCCCAAGGTCCCCCTAGCCCCACAAAGTTGACCTAGAGCATCCAATATGGACACTCTAGGTCGACTTTGTAAGTTCCCCTTTAAGTCGACTTTAATTTTAAGCATAGACTCACTAAGTCGACTTAACTAAGTTGACTTTAAGTCGACTTAGTTAAGTCGACTTAGTTAAAGTCAACTTAAAAGTGCAAGTGTAGACATAGCCATGGTGTGGACTCAAACCCTGATCTCCTGATATCACTATTACAGCTCTCCTGAGTCACAAACTAATCTCTATCTCCTTAGTTTACAAACACACCTAAGAATACAAGAATGGCCATATTGGGTCAGAATAACTATTCATCTAGCCCGGTATTTTCTCTTCCAAGAATGGCCAGTACGAGGTGCTTCATAGGGAATGAAAGAACAGGGCAATTATCAAATGATTCATCCCCTGTCATCCAGTCCCAGCTTCAGCTTCTGGCAATGGTTAATATACCTGTTTGAGAAGCTATCATCAGAAAGCAGACAGAAAACAACCAAGGTCAATAATGACTTACTTCAAATATAATACATGTCAGGATAAAGGTATCATCAGTTTAAACACAGCTTTTTCTTTAGATATCCATATACTAGTTCAAAGAGCAAAAAGAAATCCCTGAAAAATCATTACAAAAAATAGGAAAAGTAGCTCTTGTTGTCATAAATACACAAGTTCCATTGAAAACATATACCACATATTACTAAACATTAAAATTCACTTTTAACATTAGATAACTAGCATGACTAAAATATATGCACTTTACATATAAAACATCTTAAAGGTCAGGAAATCAATCATTCATGTTTTACCTGTCATGCCTATTAGATTAAGCCAATATAAAATAATGCATACTTTGTATTATAGTTCTGTTTTGGCCTGATTGACTTACCGTATTTTGACCTTTGTAATGGGTTTATAAAGGATAAGATAAGATGTCACCAATTCTGGCATGGATTTTATTCACTGAATATATTTGAGTATTTGATTTAGTTAAAAATCAAGCTTCAATATAGAGTAAAAGGTCTTTCCATATTTTGATTATAAACCCTTATTTTGAGTGATTTATATATGTGTATAGTAAAATGAATGCTGTACTGAATTAAGTAGAAGAGCAAATAACTTTTGAAATGTTAGCATTTGCTTTTTCAAAATTATATGTACAAAATGGGTGCTTACTGTGCACATACTCAATTACTCTTTTGTTGTGCACAGCGTGAATTTAAATGCTCAATAAGTATTTCTGGAAGAAAAAAGTAGTCACCAAATTAATAGGATTACTCATGAAGGTAAATGATTATCAATGGTAGTAAAAGATTCACATTTGGATCCTTTGATAAGGTGGAGGTATATCCTCTATTATTTAAGTCTCAGTCGGGCTTTGAAGACATTAGAGGTATACTAATGTGCAGCAGTTTAGGTTCTACCCTTTGATCCACAGGATCTTAATCTAAATATTGAATTAACTTTCTGTTAAGTAAATAGCTGGTAATCAGTAATAAGTGAAAAATGTGAGGTTTTAAGCTGATGTTTTAATGTTTTTTGCCATTCGTAAATAGCATGAAGTTATGTGTTTGCTTTCTATTACATATACTTTATGAATTAGTTTACTAACCAATTCATAAGAACATTATAGTTGTTACAAATGGTTAGTGATTATGCATCAATTTCTGTTAGCCTGACAGAAATAATCCATTTTGACTTTAATTGGATTACCTATATGATTTACGTGAACAGACATGGACTCTATATTAACAATTTATAAATACTAATTTTATGTATCTTAATAGTAAAGCAGATAAGTGACAGACAACTGCCAGTTATATGGTTATATAAGATATATACAATCAGGTCTCTGGAAAGTCATAAATCCTGAGAGAGAAGCTGCTCTGAAATTATTTATATAGTTACTAAAAGCTTAGGCTGGAGTTATAACCTTGTAATGCAAAATGTGTTTTTCAAAATTGTATTATACTTTATAATTTGTAAATCTGACAATAAAATCCAGTCTAAAAAATCACAATAGAAAACACAGCAAATAGCTTAATATTTTTTCATATGATTTTTTTCCTTTCTGTGTAGATGCCAAATGACAAACATTTATTCTCAGCCAAGAACAATGCAAAAACTTGAGCTGTTATGTCACCATTGTATGTGCCAGTACCGTGATATAGGCACCAAACAAGCCACATATAGAGAAAAAATAATAATTGCTGTCCTTAAAAATGGATGCTCTTTCTTTGCTCCTTGATCAGTTTTTTTTAAATTTCTGTTAGTTGTCCAAGAAGAAAATATCTTGAATAAAAGAATATCTTTTTGGCCACATAGGTGTCCTGTTCTTTTTTGGCTTAAGACTTTTGCAAAGAAGGGTTATGCTTCTAGCATCTAGGCTTCTATCTGCATGGATTTATTCCCTGTTTCTGCTGAGCTTTGCTTTGAATTTGGTGTTTTGAGACATCCCAATTCTCTTTCTCTCTCTCTCAAAATAAAAAGGGAATGGGCTGTCATGGAAATGGGCTGGAAGGTGTAGGTTTATGTACATTTGACGTCTGATTGGCAAAATAGTGGAGAAAATGCATAACAACTGAGCCAGAAAGAAGGTACACATGATATGAGAGGACTGTTAGGAGCCTAAATGCCTTTCTGGATCTGGGTCTATATATCTGGCTAAAAACAAGAATGAAAAAAGAACAACAAATTAAATAGTTTTTGTTCCACCGATTTGCCATTGTAACCTACAGAATATTTAAAAATATGAAGTAGTACGATAGTCATTTTTGCCTTCATAATAGTCATATTGATATATAACTTTTCCATGAATTTACAGAAAATGATAGAAACAATTAAATAGCTTTAATCTGTACTTGAGCTAACAATGCTTGAAACATGGACTTATGTTTTTTTCTCATGTATAATGCTCTTCCTATGAAATATCAGTGGATTTGTTTATTGTTCTCACAGTCTACAGAGAAAACAGTCCAAGGAAGCCACATATTTACAGAACACAATATAACTATTTTTCAAAAATAATAAAGCTGATTAAGAGTGGACCCTAAATATTTGTTATATTGTTTTATGCACTTTTATTGTCATTTTATTGTCATTTAGTTCAGAATAAAATAGCGAGACTTAGGTTGCTTCATGAAGAAAATTAAAATAGATGCATTCTTATTCCACAAGGGATTCCTCATTCTCTTCCCAGTCAGATCTTCTTAATAAGCTTTTGAAAAATTACTTTTTGCTATCAAATGTGAAAAACTTCAGGTAAAAAGTGGAGTCCAGTTTTCATTATATCAATATTGTTACTAAGTACTAATGTTGGGTAGATGGAAAACTGGCTTCAATATAGTCACAGACATAAGAATCTTGGGGTGCAGAAATACACTATCTGCACAAAGTTAGCCTCAGTATGTAACAATTAAAAGATGGCATATTTCATTAATAGTAGTGGCAGTAGACTTGTCATCAGCATATGTGTAGAATGGATGGTAGACCGAGCTAAGAGACAAGGGTACTGATGGAGTCATATTACTTAAGTTTCCCTGTTGGGAATGTGAGATATGCAGTTGAGGAAATATGCTAAAACAATCTATGCGGAAATTGTGATATATAATATGAATTTGCCATGATCTCTAGGTCATAAATGCTTTAGACTTCATTAATACTAATAGTATAAACCAGGTTCCTTGACAATGATTCAAATTAGACTCAAGCTTCAGCCTGGTATTGGAACATGGTTAAGGAGAACTGATGTTAATCATATGCGTATGTACTTTTCTAATCCCGAAAATAGTAAAAATAGGGAATTTAGAATTATGGATCCATGTATGGAAATTGGGAGGAGGGGGAGAAGGGAGAGAGAGAGATAGAATTTGAACAGGACATTAATCACTCCTTTGTTGTGTGGATGTATGTCACATATCCAAAAAAAAATATTCTTGTGATGGTGCTACCTTCAGATAGCACATATTTTGAAAACAAAATATTTAGAAAAAAAACAAAACCCAAGATAGATCAAAACAACATTTGCTTTCCTGTGCTCAGCTCTTATTGAAAAAATCCCCACTAATGGGATATTAGGAAAAGAACTCTTTGTGGATGTAATAGCACCATCATTAAACAAATGTATCTAGTAAAAGTATAAGACAAGCCACCAACTCCTTAGACTCCAGGTCTAGCAAGACCATAAGCTTCTTGATACATTCCCTACATACACCCTATGGTTATACAGTGGATTTAATAAAAATATCAGCACAGATGGGTGAAACTCTGTATGTTTTTAGTCACAGATCTCAACATTCACACTGTTCTTTTCACCACTCTAGCCAAATGTACACATTTCCTATTCTCATGCGTAAGGCTTTTTAGTCTGTGAACCCCTTTCCAAATAGTGTAGTCTACCAAATACTTTCATCAGCGGCACAGAATTTCAGAGCTCGATAAGAATCACCCATTAGGTCGACTTAAGCCTTAAGTTGACTCCTTAAGTTGACTTAAGGACGGTGTGGACAAGGAGTAACCCTTAAGTTGACTTTATTAAGTCGACTTAAGGGTGGTTAGGTCGACATAACAAAATGGACTAGTCGACTTAACTTTAAGTCGACTTAATCCACTTTGTTAAGTTGACTTAATAAGGTTGACTTTAAGTTGACCCTATTAAGTCAACTTAATAAAGTCGACTCAACTTTTTCTAGTGTAGCCATAGCTGTGGAGAACTAGATCTTTCTAATCTGGGAAAGGGGAGACCCAGGGGCTTCTCATCTCCTTGCAGAAGTGCATGAGGACTCCAGCTCCTCTGCATGGGTGAGTTGAGAAGGTCGGAAGGTACCCAACCCATTGTATATGGGTGCAGGTAGGTAGACATTTGCTAAGAGCAGCAATCCAACCACTTTAGAGCCCAGCTTTAGAACTGGGATCCTGCAGGACCGGATGCCATAATAGCTGGAGCAGTAAAAAATAATCAAAAAAACAACGCGGGAGTGGCTGTGAGTGGGTATTGCAGGGTGGAACAGGAGCAGGATTAAAAAAAAATAATACTCCTTCTGTGCTGCAAACAACATGAACGCCCCAGCCCACAGCTGCTGCTGTCCGGCCACCCAGCTCTGCTGTTGGGCTCTGCTGTTGGTAGCGGTGCTGCCTTCAGAGATGTGTGGCCAAAGAGCAGTAGCTGCTGGCCAGGGGTCCTTCCCCGAAATATAGAGGTCAAACTACAATTATGATTGTCTACCATTACAGGATTTTTTTTGCATATCTCTGATTTCAGTTCACAAATCCCTAGATACATACCCCAGTTTGAAAACCACTGCATAAGGGAATTTTGAATCATATGAAGGAACTTAACAGTATAGTAACATTCTGTATACCCAATCAAATACTATCATAGCTGAAGTTAGAGTAAGCCTTCTGCTGCTTTAATGTCCACCTGGGAGCCAGAGCTATGTGTCCATGAATTGGGGAGCCACAGCTGTCTCTTTGGCTATGTCTACACTAGAAAAGTTAATTCGACTTTTGTTAAGTCGACTTTAATAAGATCAACTTTAAATCGACTTAAAATCAACCTTATTAAAGTTGACTTAACAAGTGGCAACACTTTTAGTCGACTTAGTCCACTTTGTTAAGTTGACCTAACTGCCATTAGGTCAACTTAACAAAGTGGATTTATGCATCCACACTGGGCTTAGGTTGACCTAAGAAAGGGTTAGGTCGACCTAAGGAGGCTTAAGTCGACTTAAAGAGTGTTAGTTATGAAATCGACTTAAGCTTTCATTAAGTTGATTTAAGGAATTTCTTAAGTCGACTTACTGAAAGCCTAATGTGGACATGGCTTAATTTAGGTTGACTGAAGCCTCCTTAAGTCGACTTAAATTGCCACTGTAGACATAGCCTTTGTGGATGCCATGGTAGACGTAGTGGAGAAATTCAGGGTCATTTTCTTTTAATCACTATTCTGTAGCTTTTAACTTCAGAGACTGTAGGTTATATTGAAAATGGCAGTAACTGTCCATTATGGGGAAAATTTTCTGGTGGTATACATGGCTAAAATATATTAGAGTTAAGGATATGAATTTGGCATTGAAATTTTTAGGAAATTTAATGGCAGAAGTGTAGGGGGAAAAATAAATCACACGAAGGTCACCAAATAGTACATGAACATACACAAGGGGTGTAAAGGGTGTAGGAGACAAAGCCTGGCCCACACTCACTCCACAGTGGCAACTTCTGTCCAGCGGGGCTGGGCCAATGTTTTCGCTCCAGATATTGGAACCTGGCACACTGGGTTGCAGTGCTACTCAGATTTGGGGTCCTAACCTATTGTGTTTTTGTTGCTGTTTCCAAGATTTCATCAAATGTATTTAAATTAATTATTTCTGTGACCACTGTAACTTCTGTGAAAATCAAGTCCTAACTAAAGCTAACAAGGCTATATCTATTTATATCAATAGCAAATTTAGCCCTTCATTGGGAAAGGTAGTAAAGAGATCAACTGAAGGCACACATTACTTATACTACTAGTCACAGAAGTGTTTCCCCCCACCGACCCCCCATTCAGTCCCGTAATTCCTCCTTAGTCATATTATTAAATTAAGATTCACCAAGGCATCAATCACTAAAAGGATGGCATTGTAGATAATGACAAAAAGGAGAAAAGAGAAAGATGATAAATGCCTTTTAATTAGAAGCATTTAAGCTCTCTTTTTCACAAAGAGATAGGTGATTGGAGTTTCACTTGTTGGCCGAGTAATAATCTAGGACTCTATCCAGTAATGTTCCTAGTAAGCATTTAAACCCCAAGTAATCAGTTGGAAAGTAAAGGCGAAATATGTAGTTTTTGAGCATGTAAATTTTGAGCATGTAAAGTGCTGTTATCATCTAGCACAAAATATTATTACATTGTCCCCTCTCTATCCCACATGGAATTACAGTTAGTGTCTGTGGAAGCCTCACAACTGGATACTACAGTAACTGTACACTAAAATATTTTAATATAATACTTGGAATGGATTAGAATACATAGTACATGACCATGTACTGCACCTACTTCAAAACTAATGTTGCATACAGTTGATTGAAAAAAAAAGTGTAATGAAAATTTTAGAAAAAATAAATTATCTTTTCAAATATTTCAAAAAATTATTTTGTCTTTGAAATTTTTCCTTTTGTTTAAGTGGGAAAATCTTTCTTTATCCCTGTCTCTCTTTTATTAACTCTCTCTTTTTTTTTCTTCCATGGAAAAAAAGTAAAATAAAAAAATAAAAAAACACAAAACTGCTTGATTCTCATAATTCTAAGGCCCTTTACACTACTCAAGGGCTATGTCTAAACTTGTTAATTAAAATCGACTTAGCATGTCCATACTTAAACTTTAAGTTGACTTAAAGGGGACCCTACAAAATTGACCTAGAGCGTCCACACTGGATGCCTAGGTCGACTTCTAGGGGCTAGGTGGATCTGGGACAGGTCCACGGTGGCAGGGGAGCACCCCTTGCCAAGTGACAGGGGGCTCAGCCTTTGCCCCATTGTACCTGGGCACAATGAGGCAAAGGAGGACAGGGACCCTGGCAGGGCATAGAGGCAGGGTGGGCAAGGCTCTGCCCTGCCCTTTGGGGTGGCACGCCAGGCTGTGCTAGCCACCCTGGCATGGAGGGCAGTGGGGAAGCCATGGAGTCCCCTAAGTCAACTTAAAGTTGACTTAGGGCTACTCCACGTCTACGCTGGCTAAGTCGACTTTCTAAAGTCAACTTAGCCAGCAAAGTCGACTTTAAATGAGGTTCAGTAAAGTCAGCTTAAGTCAGCTGCTTAAGTCGACTTAAGGAAAGTGTAGTGTAGATGCAGAGTAAATTAAGTCGACTTAAGCAAGCTTAAGTCGACTTAATTTACAAGTGTAGATGCACCTGGGAGTGCATAAAGGAAATAAAAGTGGAAGTAAAAATACTGTATTACAATTTTTAGACCAATTTACACTTCCAGAAACCTGTAGAGTGGACTTAGTGTAAATAAGTGAGAAGCAAGCCCACATTAGGTGAAACTCTTTCATTCTCACTTTAAAAAAAATCTATTATCTTTTTTGTTCCACCCCCCCCCCAAAAAAAAAATAGAGAATAATGAGAATAATAGTATTTTCCTCACAAATTAGGAACCAAAACGTTCAAACAGTTTAAAAAAAAACCCTAGCATATTTTGTTAATTTTTCATTTAAAAATGATGGTGATCAATACATTTTTATTAAATTGATTTTTTTCTATAAAAATCTGTAATTGTCAATGAAATCCCATTTCTCAACTGAAATGTTTTTATTAGAAAAAACATTCAACCAGTTGCAATTTTTTTTCTTTTTTTTTATCTTCTTTCTCCTTTTTTAAGCCAAGTATCTCTGCTCACAGAAATGCTTCTTTCAACAGTGGTAATATGCTGCCAAAATCCTTCGCCTGTGCTATGTTGCCCTGAGTCTTCTCTAGGTACATTTCCCTTCAGAAATGTGTTAATAATTGGAACCAGGAACAATATAAAGTAGCAAATTATTTTTTTACAAGAGCAAATTTGGTAATGTTGTCTCAGTACCTCTATTGATCGGATAATTCACAGGACTGGAATATTGGTATTAAAAAGTTTAGTTTGTTCTTGGTGGACAGGCAAGTTAAAAAGGAAGAAGATGTTGCCTTGTATAACAAAAGTGTATACAGGTGCACTAAAGTTGTGATAGAAGTGGAATGCAGATTTGTTAGAAATCTCTGGCTAAGGAAAGGACAAGAAAGAATGGGGTTAAATTTCAGCAAAATAGATTTAAGCCACACATTAGAAAGAACTTTCTAACTGTAAGGACTTTTAAACACTTGAACAAATTACTTATGATGTTGGGGGATCTCATTAACTGGAGGTTTTTAAGAACAGGGTAGACTAACACCTGTCAGAGATGATCTAGATAATAACCATGCAGGGGACCTGGCTAGATGTCCTTTTGTGGTTGTTTCCCATCCTAATATTTCTATACTTTTGTGATTTCAGACTGGGACTTGAATAGCACTGTAGCTATATTTCTGAGGAGTGTCCTCTTTTCTGGACTTCCAGTCTCTCAATATCCTTTCAAAAATCATTAAGCTAAAAGTCTGTGAAGCTTTAGTCATGGAATAATTAGTCTTAAAAGCAATACAACATGTATCTAAACACAGAGCTATATTTCAGCACTTATGGAGAAGCTAAGAACTAGAAGAGTATAGAATGTCACATTCTCCAAGATCTTTTCTGCTTAACAGGATTTCTAGAACACTTCTTCATTTTGTATGATGTGTACCTTTTATCTACTGTCCAGAACTGATCTGGCCTAACACTTTCTTTTTTGTTTTTAGATACCTCAATATCTTCTGTTGGAGTCATATAATTTTGGTTGTATTGATTATTTGTGACTATAATAAAATGTTTTAAGCTAAATCATTTGTGAATTTTTAAAGAAACTATATATAGGAAGGAGGGCAATTGTACAAACAGCTTTATATATGCATGTATGTATGTAACTAAATGTTGACCTAGTGTGACTTCATCAATTCCTATATATATTCTTACATTCACCTATAGCATAAAGTCATTTAAAAAGCTAATGATACTGCGGTTTGCCCTTTCAAATGAATTGGAGCTAATGCATATGCTTTACATTAAATTAAAAAACCTGAAAATTCAAGAAACACATTATATTTTAGCTTAGTATAAGAATTATATTTTTCTAAGATGATACTCATTTTTTGGCAGAGTGGAAGGTTTCCAACCTGAACTTGCATTTGTCACCTTTTTCTAACTCCTAGAATTGATCAATATTAACTGTGTTCAGTATACAGTACCAGCCATGCCAGAGCCATAAAGGAGATTTGGAGAAAAAAAATGGTTTAGTGGAATATATTTGCTCTGGAAGTTAGAAAACAAACCTCTAGTTCATAATGATGTTATACAGAAGAGTTTTACTTGAGTAGTCTAAGGAATGTGGTCTTCAGTTTGTTCTATATATTCTTGCTTACAATGAAGAAATTAAGTAAATTTTCTATGTAAGAAAGGTTAAGAGAAATAGTTCTCTAAATTATGGCTGCAAAAATGTTGCAGAATGTGATATGAAATCCCTCCAGTATCAGCCAAATTCCTGATTCCAAATGAGTGGAGGTAAATTTCAAGGGAATTAACACTTGCTTTGTCAGTTTCCATACCAATAATAATTGGGAATACAGCTGAGCAAAGAGTGGATTTTTCATTGCATCTGCATATACAGATGTATACAAATTCATAGACATAACTAACTCCCAAATTCTTCACAGAAACTATACACTAAAATCAAAGGTAAAAATAAAGTTTTTTTGAATATCAGACTTTTTGGTAACTGGAAATTCCAAAAAAATAAAAATAATTTCATGCTGTGGACAAGCTATACTTATTTGCTGTGACACTCTGGTCCCTTGTATAATTAGTGCTTGATGACCCCCTCATCAGGTCAGGAGGAAGTCACTCATGCACCAATAACCTAAAGGTATTGGGTTCAATACCTACTGTTGACAATCTACTTAACATTATTGGATTTATACAAAACAAAAACAATTTCTTTTAAATTTTTCAGAAAATCAAAGAGTTAAAAAAAGGTATTGGAAACATCAAAACAGTTCTTTTAGATTATAAACGTTTGAAAATTATTTTGATTGTTTAAAAGGAAAAATTAAAAGAAATTTTGAATCGATCATTTGGAACCAAACAATTTAAAGTTTCAAATATTAGAAAATGTCGTAACAAAACAGTGATTTTATCTAACTTTTTTCCCAGCTGAAATGATTCATCAAAACTGACATCAACTTACAAAATATTTTGTTTTTTACCAAGTCTGTGTTGTCTGATAACAAAATGGTTTACCTGAAAATGTTTGCTGTCAAGATCCCTGGCTCAACTTTAGTTTCTGTGTCACATTGGAGATCTGCTGTTGGGAAGACCAAAAATAATGTTGGCAATACAAAGAATTAACCCCTGCTCCTTTCAAGTAGACTGGCAAAATATTAATGCCATCCTCAACCTCCTAATGGGAAATGTGACTATCTTAAAGTGTTTACTTGTACACCAGAATGGCTGACTATTTTTGAAGTTATTTTTAGAAAAGTAATTTTGTAGTCTGAAATGGAATGTACTCACTGTACCATTCATTATTATTTCTGGGTAAGTAAAAATGTTTTAATTTGAAAATTAAATAATTGATAATAAATAAGATTTGTTTTATAACATACAATAAAATCTCATTAATTCACCACATACAAAATCTGATACTCTTTTCTCTCAACTCAGCAATTAATTAATAGTGGAACTCTGCAGAGCGGTTTCATATTAATGATATTTGATTCTTAACGCAAAATATGTTTCAATACATTTACCAATATCGTACAGCGTACAGTAGAAACTCAAAGTTATGAAGACCAGAGTTACAAACTGGCCAGTCAACCACACACCTCATTTGGAACCAGACGAAAAAAAATGTAAATAGAGTACAGTACTATGTTAAATGAAAACTAATAAAAAAATAAAGGGAAAGCAGCATTTTTATTCTGTATGGTACTGTTTCCAAGTTAATGTCCATATTAAGTTAATGTTCAGTTACTGTTCAGATGTAAACTTTAAAAAAAAAACATAA
Organism: Pelusios castaneus; assembly: GCA_007922175.1. Classification (NCBI taxonomy): domain Eukaryota; kingdom Metazoa; phylum Chordata; order Testudines; family Pelomedusidae; genus Pelusios; species Pelusios castaneus. The sequence continues at coordinate 5,645,251 of ML685807.1, read as the reverse complement.
TATTTTGTTCAGAGTTATGAACATTTCAATTCATTCAATTCAACAACCTCAATTCCCAAGACACTTGTAATTCTAAAGTTCTGCTGTATTTTCATAAATATTAAAACTAAACAGCAGTTTCTGGATATTCGGACCTTCTTTGGCTTTGTGCACACTTAAAAAGTTAAGTCGACGCTGTTAAGTCAAGTTAACTTTTCAAGTGTAGACGGAGCCACGGTCCCCAGCAGAAGGGACCCGTGGCTTCTTTCTCGCCAGGACCAATGGGTCTCAGCAAGAAGAGAGCCACACTCCCTTCTTGCTGGGACACGTGCAGGTCCCGGGGAGAAGAGAGTTGGGATCCCTTCTTGCCGGGATACCCCTTGGAGGTTCCCCTGTCCGTGGAGCATCAGAGAAGACAGCAGCCAGCACTCCACAGTCAGGGGATCCCCAGAGGTTCCTTTGTCCACGGAGTGCCAGTGGCTGTCTTCTCTGGTGCTTTGCGGACAGGGGATCCCCAGAAGTTCCTCTGCCAGGGAAGTGCCGGGGAAGACAGCTGCCAGACAGAGAAGCCCCAGGGAAGAGAGTCACCAGCGGAACTCCCTTGTCCCCAAGCCACGGCTCCCTTCCCCCAGCCCTAGGTCGACTTAAGGAATTAAGTCGACCTAGGGTGTCCACACCAGTGTTAGGTCGACTTAGTAAGGCTGACTTAGACCTTAAGTTGATCTAACAGGCAGTAGGTATTAAGAAGAAAAAAAATGTAAATACAGTACAGTACTGTGTTAAATGAAAACTAATAAAAAAATAAAGGGAAAGCAGCATTTTTATTCTGTATGGTAGAGGATGCTGTTAAGTCGACTTAGTGAAAGTCTGGTGCGGACATGGAGTAATTTAAGTCGACTTAAGCATTCTTAAGTAGAGCTAAATTGCAGTGTAGAAACAGCATTTGAGTCTGTTCAATGAAGTTATTAGAACTACACAGTGATAACTGAATTTAGAATTTAGCACTTACTGACTGTATACCTAATTCTGGATTCATCAGTAAGGATACTGCCTTATTCAGATGCACTGCAGACCAGATTCTATAATGTGTGAAAATTGCTTCAATATTTGAGATGGGTAACTTTTTTTATCAAATAGTAATTTTGAAGAAATAAGCATTTTTCTGGACACTGAAATGATTTGTAAAGTCAGATTAAAGTTGGTGAATGAGTTTTATTTCAACATCTTCAAAATAAATTGTACCACTATTTCACTTTGAAATATTTTCAAAAATAATTATTAATTTAGAAGGACTTTTTTTTTATAAATGTTATTGAAAAAACTTTCAAAATGTAGAATTTGACCTTTTTTGTGAGAAAAAATGAAAACTAAATATTTTTTTAAAAAGCCTTTTCTTTTTTCCCCTAGATTTTTATGTCCAGTCACTGAACCACAAATTGTATTATTTGCTCATTTCTACTCTATATAGTCTACATTTGCCATTGCTGAGAGTATAAAAATGATAGTTTACATGATATTAAGGCAGCAGTTTTATCAAACTACTAACTTGGTGTCTCTTCTCATATGAAGAGCATGGAGCACCCCAGGAGCATGACATAGCAAGCTGAAAAAAATCAATATTAATCATCAGAAGATAAAATTGCTACTACATAAGATACATGGGTTCTGCTAGTTGTTTGGGGATACTGGAATCTTGGAGTTTTGATAAAATGGTCAGGTTTTGAAATGATTCTGTATTATATAATTCAACTGGGATAATATTTTGTCTTTCCTTCTTTTTAAGTTTTGATTGATTGATTGATTGATTGATTGATTGATTGATTGATTGATACTGCAAATTCTTTGGAACAGAGACCTTTTCCTCTTCTGTGTTTGGAAATGCTTGATGTATTTTAGACAGTACTAAAGTCCAAAGAAACAATAAATTAGAATGAATAATCCACAGTAGTCATTATACAATGTAATTATGTGTTTGTTTTAAAAATTAATCAGAAATAACATTTAAAATAGATGGAAAGAAAAATAATCAGATTTGGGGGTTCAAGAACTGATCACAGGACCTTCTCTTCAAGATTAGGGTTAACCCTGTGATTTGGACTGGTCTGAAATTTTCCACTAAAACTTTTTTTCAAAGAGAAAATTGGGGTTTTGTTTGAATTGTTTTGGGTTTTTTTGTTTGGTTTGGTTTTTTTATGGAAAAAAAATATACTTTCCATCAAGAAAAAATCATTTTTATCACAAAATCCCTTAAACTAGATTATTGCAATAAAAAAAACCTGAATATTCTACTACAATGCATCATATAAATAGTTCATATTCTCATTCTCTCAGCTATATGGGCCAGGGGCATAGCCAGCCCGTTTTCTGGCCAGCCCCTGAATCTGCAGGATGAGTCCGGCCAAGGGCAGCTTCCACTCATGTGACCAGAAGCTACTCAGATGTTCCAGTTCCTAGGTAACATGTGAAGCTGTGGGAGGGGGAGAGAGAGGCCACAGGGCTTGCCAGCAACTAACAGCCATGACTGCAAGTGAATCACAGGCACTAGCGCTGGAGCCTCTGCTTTGCTCATGGCCAGAGCTTCTGGCTGCTGGCCTGCCCCACAGCCATGGAGGAGACATTTGTACTGCATTCGGGAATTGCAGTGGGCGTTTTTCATCTCCAAGTGGGTGGGCCCATTCCACCAGGGCCCATCCAGGTCCACCTGTGGTTACATCCCTGATATGGGACGATCTCCCCTAATGGATTACATCTCCACGATTCATCACAGACCCCAGATTCTCATGAGAAACTGGCAAGACTATAATGCATTGTAGGAGATATAATCAGGCCAGGCAGCCTGACTTATAGAGGAAAATGGGACCAAACTATCATTCCCATATGGACTGTGGAAGATTTTAAAAGCTAACTCTTCCATTTTTTTATTTTTCTCCAAAGGTTCAAAATTTCCCGCAGGGGATGCGGTGGGGGGAAGGGATAATTGTGATCAGTAATGTCTACTATCTAATTTGAAAACCAAATATATCTCTTCTTTAGCTGTCCTTCATTATAACATATCTCCTTTTTTTGGCTCTAGTTTTCCTAATGATTACTTAAAGGTCGTTGTACATCAGATTTAAAAATGGTAGTTTCTGGGTGAAACTGTGAATTTGTGAAACTAATGGTGGAGAGACAGCTTAAATGGTCGAGAGACAGCTTAAATGGTGGAGAGACAGCTTAGGTATGGTCTTTGAAAAAGAAGATACCTGATATTAGAAGGGTCTTTAATCTAGTGTAGCAAGATCTAAGGCCTGGAAGTTGTAGTCAGAAAAAAGTGAAATTGAATATATACAGAGTTTTTACAAATATTTAACATTTTTGCCACTAAACAAGAGACTATGATTTATGTGCTATCTTCTGAGAAACAAGCAAGGGAACAAATGGTGAGTCCCAGCCTTCTTTTAGTTGGCTTGAAATTCTGCATAACGATGAACTTGACACCACTGCTCAGAAAAATTTAGCTTGCCTGCTGAGTAAATCACAGACATTACATCAGTATCAGGCTGACCTGGCTTTGAGATGCTGGGAAAACTGCTCCCAGGAACACCCCTTGTACTAAAAATGTCTCATTAATAAATCATATACAATAAGTCCATAGCATTATACTTGCTTAGCAACAAGATGGTTAGGTTTAATGGAAATGAGCATGCATATTTTGGTTATTACAAAGATTAATGTATAATGAATCCATGTATTATTATGTAAATCAGATACTACAACAGGCATATGTGAGTTTTCCATATAACATGAAAGACACATTTGGTGTTAATTATGACTTTGTGGACTGAAACAACAACATTTACACATTAGGCACTGAATACCAGAGTGAAAAGAAAGCATTGAAGCACATCTTCAATAATTTTGTTCTCCATCCTTCCTAATGTTTGCAACCACTATGCCTGTTAAGTAAATCTTTTGTTGAATACATCAAAAACACCTGCAGGCCTTTGATAAAAAGCTAATGGAATTCAAAAAAATGTTAGCTTTATGGAGAACTTGCATGTAAAAAAAAGAACTGACCTTTTAGACTTTGTCATATCAGAGGATGAAGTAACTCGTTCTTTACCACACAGCAACTGAAAAAGGTCTGCAAATTATCTTCTTCTCTTTTTTTTTAACCATTGTGCAAGAACTTTTCGCCAGCACTTGTCAGGCAAAATATAAAAGGTGGGCATTTTTGTCCATACCAAAACTATATAAAATAAACATTCTTTAGACTGTTTGACTCTAAATGAAACTGATTTTTCTAAAAAAAAATTGTAAAGTGCACCTGGATGGTTGCAATGTCCAAAATAAGGTCTGACTACAGAAAATAGGGGAAAGTATGTTGATTTTTCTGAAACACCAAATTAGTTAATATCTGTGACGTAGTTGAAAATTCACAAATATATTTAGAATAGTGTTCATTAAAATCTAAAAAATACTATCCCAACTCTATTGAAGTCAGTGATAGTTTTGCCACTGAATTCACTGGGAAAATGTTTTGGGCAGTATTCTCACATCTTCACTCACCCATACTGTGATTAGTTCCATTGATTAGACAGGGATATTCACAGAGGTTTAGACTGTCACCGCCTGTATTTGACAATGCGGAGGAGTGAGCGAGGAATAAAACATCACACCCCACTTTAATCTTCTTGGCTATGTCTACACTTGCAAGTTAAGTTGACTGAAGGAGGGTTAAGTTGACCAAACTTAGTCCCTGTCCACACCATGCTTTCATTAAGTCGACTTAAGAAATTCCTTAAGGTGACTTAATGAAAGCTTAGGTCAACTTAATAAGAACCGCCGCTTAAGTTGACCTGACCCTTAAGTCAATTCCTTAGGTCGACCTAAGTACAGTGTGGATGTTTAGGTCGACTTAATAAGAACCGCCGCTTAAGTTGACCGGACCCTTAAGTCAACTCCATAGGTCGACCTAAGTACAGTGTGGATTCTTAAGTCCACTTTATTAGGTCAACCTAAGGGCAGTTAGGTTAACTAACTAAGTCCCCGTTCAGGGGAAGAACTTTGTTAAGTCGACCTAATAAGGTCGACTTTAGATCAACTTAAAGTCAACCTAACTTTTTGTAGTGTAGACAAAGACCTTGTGTGATGAAGGTGAGGCAGATCTGCTTAACTGATATTCACTGCTGCAAGCAGAGTGTAGGAGGGACAGCAAGTGGAAGAAGCCCAAGCTTTGCCAGGTCCAACAGCTAGAGTAGCTGATTGGGTACACAGGGTAGAGTATGATACTCCACAAAAAGGGGTGAAGGAATTTATTTCTTCCCCAAAGAGAAAGGAAAAAGGATTGTGATTTTGGTATGTCTACACTGCACAAAAGGTGTGTTCTTCACTCACGTTAGCTAACCTGCATTAGCTAATTTGACTTAAAATAGCAGTGAAGACATGGAAACTTTGGTGTTTAAGTTAGATTAGCAGTTTGTGTTAAAGTTTCTAGGGGAGGCTGGGATTGAACTCAAATTGCTAACCCAAGTTAGAAAGCTAAAATGCCATGTCTTCCCTGCTATTTAATTCAAATTAGGTATAAGGCAAATTAACAAATTTGAGTCAAGAACACACTTTGGCTATATCTACACTACAAAAAGTTAGGTCGACTTTAAGTCAACCTAAAGTCAACCTTATTAGGTCAACTTAACAAAGTGATTTCCCTGAACAAGGACTTAGTAAGTCGACCTAACTGCCCTTAGGTTGACCTAATACAGTGGACTTAAGCGTCCACATTGTGCTTAGGTTGACTTAAGTGTCGAAGAAAACTCCGAATCAGGAGACTTGAGTGTGTCAATCAAAGCCATTACTTTTTTCAGAATACGGGAGTGCTCACGGGGAGAGAGCAAAGACCGTCTCCGCCCCCGTGACATCGGGCAGTATCCTTTGTAGACCCTCAGAATACATTTTGCAGGAAACAGCTACAGATTCTCATTGGTACAGCTACAATCCTTACTTATTAGAGAGAACAAGGACAAGATAACAATTTCCCAGACACAGGTAAACAGAAAAGCAGTTTTAACCGGAGAGAACTAGCCTTCAAGGATATGTAGCTCTCACAGAAACATCAACAGTCCTTATCAATGCTCCCTAGGTGCATTCTTTTATATAAGGAGTCGACTTAAGGGTTAGGTCCACCTAACTGGCGGTTCTTATTAAATTGACCTAAGCTTTTATTAAGTCGACTTAAGGAATGTCTTAATCGACTTAATGAAAGACTGGTGTGGACAGGGACTAAGTTAGGCCGACTTAAGCCTCCTTAAGTTGACCTAACTTGCAAGTGTAGACATAGCCTTTGATTGTAGTGCAGTCATAAATTGAAAGACTAATTGCAGTTGCTCTCAAAGCTTCTCTAAAATGTGCACACATACCTGTATTATGGAATAAACAGTCAGTTTTCATCTGATGCTGGGTTCCCATGCCTGTTGCTTAAATTCATTTCCTGGCCTGCTCAAGGAAAGGAAGAGTTATGAACAGACTAAGGTACGATGAGTAACGGTAGTTTTTAATATGATGTAAAAATACATTACTGCATCATATATTCTAAATATAAGAAATGTCACAGTGAAGCCAACACTGCAGTGTAATATTTATGTAACAGTGTCTATTATAAATATACTTCCTTGCAGCACTATCTTTACTGGAACTCCTTAATACCTATATGAACACTGGTCAACTCTGTGCCATGGAGTACAGTTCCACAGCAGAGTGGTTTTAAAATCAGATTAATTAAAAACAAAGTGTAAGGTCACAATGTCTGGGTCGTTATGTGTGATCCAGCCTGTCTCTACAGTGAAGTGTTTTCCATCAGTGAGCCACAAATTAATAGCTTGTATGATAAATAGCACCATTTTGTCATCTTTAATTCACATGTGGATTTGTCTAAATATTAGTATCCAAATCCAAATCAAATCCAATCCCTATCTTCTGGCAAAATCGAGAGACTAATTGCAGTTGATCTGAAAGCTTCGCTAGAAATTTGAGCACACATCTGTATTATGGAATAAATAGCCAGTTTTCATCTGATGCTGGGTTCCCATGCCTGTTGTTTAAATTCAATTGTTTAAAATTGATACAGATTGTACTCAGAGCTAAATTAAAAAGGATCTTTCTCTTCATCTTTTTCTCAACTGCCTTTCCCTATTGCAATAATGAGGAACTGACATCCTTTTTGCCTCGGGCATGATAACTTGTTGCTTTATTTAGAGCTATTCCACACACTGGTTCTTCAGCTAAATGCATGCTTGAATTTATAAGAGAACTTGGGTTATTATCATCAATGCATCTGCATTGTTGCTTTTTTAGAGATTCCCTTTCCCCATCTTCTCCCCTCCCTAAACCTTTAACTGAAGTCTCTCAAAATGAGTAACATGCCAGAACAGGGATCCAGCCCAAGTTTTCACAAATGTTTTCTGACATCGCAATAAACTGAAAGCAGCTCAAAGGTAAAAATAAAATTGAGATTCCAGGCACTGGACTGGAGGCAACTAGATGCATTCCTGAGATGACACTAAAGGTCCCCGTGGGAAGGTGCTCACTGAACAGCAATAAAGCAACCTTTGTTGGCTAATTCCCAGAGCAGCAATAGCTTGACACTAGCCAACAGCAAAGGCAAAGAAGGGGATAAAAATGGGTGGAGGAGACAAGGAATATAATTACAATACTTCTGTATAAGAAAAGAGCATTCGAAAGAGCAATAGACAACTAGAATTGTTATTGTTTCTTTTCTTTTCTTTTTCTTTTTTTGAAAATCTTACTATCAGAGAGGAATTTGAACAGATATCAAATATAACCATATACTTGATATTGCCTTCTTGCCAACACCGTGGCATTTGAAACCGTGTGTGTCTGGTTTTGCCATATCATGTGTGTAGTATTGCCGTTTTGTACAGGGAGGTAGGAACTTCAGCAGATAGGATTTACTTTATGTGGGTGGTAATCTCCATTTTTCTGTTTTGGCCTATTTCAGCTCTGCGTGCAGAATGTTTTGATCTACATTCTCCTAGTGTGCTCTTTCAGTCGATTACAATTAAATGTTTCTCACTTGATTTTTTTTCTCAATAAGACAATCATTTTCAAGCAAGATTTAATTATCCCTCTTCCTTGAAATAGGATAAATCTATTTTCTTGAAGTTTAGCTAAATTAAGGAATTGTGATTAAAAAAAAAGAAAAGCAGATTAAAGTACCAGACATTTTGGATGCTTGAACTGAGTGGCAATTCTGTGGGGAACAAAGTACCCCATTAAAAATAGATAAGGGCCAGATTATGGGACCTTTATACTGAAGATCAGCTATTTAGAGGAGTGGTTTAAAAGACTACTTTGAGTAACTACACACCAGTGCAATTAACAGATTCACAACAGAACCCTGAAAGATTATAATACATGCAGAAAGAATTTGAAAGAAAGGGAAGGAAATTTCTTTTATTAATGTTTACTATTTGAGCTTTTCTGCTAAATATCAGTTTATATTTGTTCTACAACATAGAGCAGGTAAATTTTGGGATAGATCCTTTTACTAATGTATAATGCAGGAAAAGTGCTGTAGTATAGCATGAATTTTATGGGTGTTTATATTCTATGCATAAGAATATATCAATCTCAGCGTAGGTGTGATTTATTTGATTATTATAGATTTGAAATCAATAAAATAATCCCACCTTTTAAATTTGAGAGCATAGAGATGCATAGATAACTGAGTAGACTTAAAATGCCCATTCTTGTTCTAGAAATATCACCCATTCTATTAGTGTTCCCCATTTTAAGTATGGGAAATATCACTGGAACCAATAACAACTCTAAAATAAAATGATCTTTGGAGTGCCCACTATACTTCTTTTTATTTCCTTATGTATTTATAAATAAGGTACACCCATGCATATTCCCAGATTTTTTTTAAACAAATCTCAATTTAGAGTCAATATTGCTGCAGTAATATACATTTTAGAAAAAGAAATACCAAAGATGTTTACAATAATTTAACTTTAATAGAGAAAGATATAGAAATAATAAGAGTTAGGAGACAGATATGGATAGTAATACTTTTGGACAAATATTTAGAAGAGAAAAATTCACATGAAACTTTCCATAAATACTCTTATTTCTGAATCCAAGCTGTAGTTACCAATAAACACAGCATTTGCATTTCTGAATTACAAACTTAAAAAAAAAAAAGACTACAGACACTTTTTTCAAGAAGTAAGTCACTGATATAACTGAAGTAACTAAAATTGTCTTGTGCCAAAATACTGGCATATGAACAATATTTTAAAGGTCTATTGTACACACTTCTTAGAATTGCCAATTATTAACACTTTAATTATAGAGTTAAATGGGCTCTCAGTGGAGTGCCAAGGGGGGAGCATGGCTCCTGGCACCAGCCTGGGAGGGAGTGCTGGGCAGGCCATCACCAAACCCTGCTGTTGGCTGCTGCTCTGGTGCCTGACAGTCACTCACAGCTAACCTGAGTGTGAGTGAGTATCCTCTTGGGCTGGAGGAAGGGAGGAGGGGGAGGCAGCAGGGGACAAGGGTTGATCTGAATTCCCTGGAACCAGCTGCCTGAGAGCAGGAGGAGACTGCGCCCCAGGTTTATTATTGAAGGGGCTGAGGTTGAAAAGCTGCCTCCAGCCCTGAAGGAGGTGGGAAGGGCAAGGCTGAGGGCTGTAACCCACTCCCTCAGGCCTTCTTCAGTTGCACAGAGAGGACCCCAACCCAGCCACAGCCAGAGCTTCCAAGTTCCCTGACCTACCTGGTTAGAATGGGGGTTTTCCCTCACCATTTGCAATATCGTAAGTAAGGGAGGTTGGGAGCCAGGGGGATTCCTGGCGGGGGGTGGGATTATGAAGGGTTGGATGAAATATGCTCAGGTGATGGTATTCCCAACTATCCTGCTGCTGTGGCTGAGATTAAAAAAGCTGCCTCCAGCCCTGAAGAAGTTAAGGAGGAGGAGGAGCAGGGCCAGGGGCTGTGGCCACCCTCCCCCTTCCCTAGCTGCCCTGTTACTACTTCTGGTATGCATTGGAAATGTCCACTGCTGCCTGGCAGGGAAGAGAAAAGAGAGGAGAAAAATATTTCCTGAATCCTGCAATGTGACCGAATCCTTAAAAAAAGAAGAAAAAATCCAACAAGCAAATAAAAGTAGAGCAAGCACTTTTTTTTATTAACATCACCTCCTCTGAAAAAAGTACAGAACAAAGCTGGCCCTGCAAAGCCTCATGTGCTTGAGCAGTGAGCACTCAGTAGGTGTGTCTACACTGGCAGCTTAAGTCGACTGAAGGACACTTAAGTTGATCTATAGTACTCCACGTCCACACTGGGCTTTTATAAACTTTTTGTAAACTGTAAATCATGCAGCAGTTTGTGCTCCCAGTTTTTCTGTCTTTGATATCACCCCTTCTCTGCTGCCTGGTAGCATAGCTACAGTATGGTGAATGATTGCTACTGTAACTACATAGTTGTTATTAGTGCCTCCATAACAGGGTTATCTTTCCAAGGATAGGTACGCAAAATTGCAGATATACATTTGAAAGTATGCACACAAATCATACATATCTGCTATAGGCATGCAGAAATCTGTACATACACTACGGGGGTGGCATGTAGTATGTAACTGCACACCTCTAAGTTGTAGAATCTGAGCCAGTACATTTCAGAAATACGTGCACAAAATTAGGCTTCTAAATCCATAAATAAGTATCTAAATGGAAGACCTCATTTTAAAAAGAGATGAGCATGCAGAACCTCCAAGTGAATTAAAAGTAAGCTATTAAGTAGTTTTCTGAAAACCAGGCCACTTTTTAAAGTACTTAAACATGGACATAAAAGCCTAGACTAAACCACCCATACCTGAAAATCTTGGACCATAATACAGATATGAGAACTCCTGAGTAAGCCTGTTTAGATCAAGGGTAGTCAATAGGTGGTACTATAATATTGTTATTTTTATTATTATTATTTTCTCTGGAATCAGACTATACCTTGAACACAAAATATGGACCTTGACAAAAAATATTGACTACTGCTGGTTTAGAGGATAGAACTCTTTGCCTCCCACTGTGTAAGAAAAGGGAAAAGTCTACTTGTTGATAGGCTTTATTTATTATTTCAAGAATAATTTTGGTTACCTAGAGTTTCCTATATTGTGCCTTAAAACTAATTTTTAGTTTGTCGTCTGATTTTATGAACTATTGCAATTTATTAATGTAACTGTATTTTTCACGGGGCACATGAATTTTATTAGCTGTACCTTGAAGAAAATGAGCCACCCTGGCCTGAAAGGTGGTGGATTCTGGGTACAAAGCTAAAATTCAAGAAGGAAGCATAGAACTGATGGGTGCATCTACACTTACAAATTAAATCGACTTAAGGAGGCTTATGTCGACTCAAACTACTTCGCATCCACATTGGGCTTTCCTTAAGTCGACTTAAGCAGTTCCTTAAGTCAACATAAGGAAAAGTTAAGTCAACTTAATCACATCCCCTTTTAGGTCGACCTAACGTTTAAGTCAACCTTATTAAGTCAACCTAAGCCAGTGTAGACACAGAGTAGCCCTAAGTTGACGTCCATGGTCTCCAGACATTCCTCCCTGACCTCCCTCCCAGAGTTCCTGGCACAGGAAGAGCCTGCCCTGGCCAGCCACAGGGCAGGACTCACCCCTGACCACCCTGTTCCCCAGAGCTGGCCAGACTTGAGGCTTGGGAGCAGGGCAGAGCAAAGTCAGTGCCGCAGGTGGGCCCCATCCTGGATCCACCACGAAATCTTCGACCTACTGGCCATATGGGGGGATGAAGCAGTCACTTACCAGTCACAGGGCAGCCAATGCAACCGGGAGGTGTATGCTTCCATCTCCCAGACCCTGGCTGCCAAGGATCACACCCAGAACACCCAGCATGTCCGGGTCAAGATCAAGGATCTCCACCAGGGCTACCAAATGGCCCTGGTGGAGACGTTCCAGAGAGGGGCAGCTCCCATCAGCTGTTCGTATTACCAGCAGCTGGATGCCTGTCTGGGCCAGGTGAGCGGCAGCCTGCTAGCCCACACCATCAACTCTGCCGAGCCCCCCTCCCTAGACAATGACTGGGGAGGAGGGCTTGGGGGATGAAACTGTGATGCTGGAGCAGGGGGAGGCCAGCACCCAGCAGGAGCAGCAGGATGCCCACCGGAGGGTTGAGAAGGGGCTGCAGAGGGGTGAGCAGAGGATGCTCGAGTGCATGCTCAACCTCAGTGAGCAGCAGACCCAGTCCCCGGAGTGCCTGTTCTCTCTTGGCCACTCCCTGCACCCCAGAGGTAGCCCTCCTTGCTGGTGGGACAGGACCTGGGGAGGACATTTGCAAACCCAGGACCCACCTTCCAGAAGCCTCTAGCACTGGCCCCTCCCCCCGACCCTCTTCACTCCCTCCAACTCCCTTCACTTCTTCCAACTCCCTTCCCCCCCCGACCCTCTTCACTGTCCCCAAACCTCCCAACCCCTGCAGCTCTCAACCCCCATTTCCCCCTCTAAATAAACACCCTGAACACTGTTATACAGAGTGTTATGCTTTTTATTGATGTGGGAACAGAGGGGAGATGAGTGCATGGGGGGGGGGAGGCATGGGTGGGTGGTGGAGGTGATGGCAGCAAGCCCACCCGTCAGTGCTCCTCGCTGTCAAAATGGGCCATCTGCGCATCCCAGATGAGCTGTGCTTGCTGCTGGACCCACTGAGTCTGGGGCGGGGTGTTGTCAGGCTGCTTGTACTGCATAGTGAGCCACTTGGCCTCTGCCTCCCAGACGTGTGGGAACCTTTTGCCCCGCAGCTCGTAGCGGTTGTGCAGGCAGCAATATGCTCTGATGACCTCCGGGAAGTTGCTCTCACCGAGCTGCAGGAGGTTCAGGAGGGCCTTCCAGCGGGCTTTGAGATGGCCGAAGGCACACTCGATGATGCTGCGGCACCGGTTGAGCCTCCAATTGAAGAGTTCTCTGCTGTCATCCATGTGACCCATGTATGGCTTCATCAGCCAGGGGAGCAAGGGGTTGGCGGCATCCCCAAGGATCAAGACTAGCACCTGCAGGTCCCCGATGGTGATGGTGTGGTTGGGGAAGAAGGGTATGCAACCCAGTACTGATTCCCAATCCATGGTTTGAAAAGCACTGGTCTAAGGCGCCAGGGACTCTATCAAAGAGCAAGAACTTTTTCAGGAGTCTGTCTTGGTTTTAGGTTTTCTATCTAGATATGTTGAATTCTGTAGACATCATTCAACTGGACTAGAGTGAAGTAAGTGGAGGAATTCTGCAGGACTGCCCAGAAGTAAAGCAGAGTGGATTTTACACCATGGGACTGGACCAGGTAGTTGCATTTTGGAGCAACCACACAACCAGAGAACCTGAACTGAACCTGACAGATTGAGAAAGCTTCCATTCTAGACCTATAGAACCGCCACTGAAATAATAGAATTTTGGCAATGAGGTCACAGGTATGTAACAACTGTATGTTTTATTCAATGAATGAACCCACAACAAACTGGGCAGTTTAAAAGACTGGGAGAAAGAGGTTTGCTGTGTTGCCTTTATTTTCTGGCTGTGATTATTTTGTTTTTATTATATCTCCCCATATAAAAGTTGTCATTTTCTATATTTCCAAGGATACTTAGAGTTTATGAGATTTAGATTTAAAATTCTTAAAACCAGGGGTCTGAATTAAGTTTTAGGTGAAGGACTCAGTCACAGGTGATATTTATTTTAGAAGTTTTGCTTAGATATATTATTCAGCTTGGTCTTTGCTTCTACCATTGTCATCTGGCAGAAGAGTTACATATATGATAGGTAAATAGTAAGGTATTCTGTCTACATGTTTTATTACATGCTTGAAAAACATCATTTCTCTGTAAATGCTAACAGCATCAATTACTCTTTTGTGAGACATCTATATTTTAAGCTCACATGTTTATATGACCCCAGGCACTGAAAGAGCTCCAGCAGCATATCCAGAAGTCATCACATATGCATTGTTCAAGTCTTAGATTTTATCCTTCACGTCCACTTAAAATAATCATTTTTGTTCAGAATGTTGCTGGGCACACCTGATGGTATCACCCAGAGTGTCTGAAAGTATTTTTTATTTCCATGTCCTTTTCTTAATTTTTTTCTAGGATTTTTGGTTCTCTCTCTTGTCTTGGTGTGACAAGGTTAAAATGTAGTGGAAGAAGCAAGAAATACCCTCCAAAATTATATTAAATAGGCCATTATTATTACATATTTTAAGTCCTCAGTCTACCTCCCTGACTTATGCTTAATTATGTTTACTCCCATGAACAGTCTTTTTCAAGTCAATGGAAGTTTTTGGATAAGTTCTATTAATCATAAGTGGAAGTTGAAGAGTTGCCCCTGAGGGCCTGATCCAAAATTCATTAGTCCTTATTAAGGCCTCTAGTAGGTACAGCCAGTTTATTAGCTAGAGATACTTTAGAAACAAGTATGTGTACTCTGAACCTGATTCTTCACCATGTAATTACAGTTGTAGGCTGGTGTAACTCTAATGACTTCATGTAAAACACATCTGAAGCTCTACAAGGTAGAAAAGTCTTGGAAAATATACTGAAATGATACTCAAAATATGCTTCATGATCAGAACTACACTCTATTAAGGCTTTTTATACTTTGTCACGTGACTTTATATTAACTTCTAGTGATGGCTGCTACCTTGGCTTGCACACTGGGCGTTAAATCAGGAATCTAGGGCTAAAAGAATGTGCTGCTATGGCTTGAATTTTAGGTCTGTAACAATTGATATTCTCTGCAGATCAGCATGGAAAATTAAAAAACTGACTGGTAGGTTGCAGTATCACAGTTTTACACTTCCTGAATTCCTAGCTGTCCAATAATTATTTGGTGCTCTGTGCCCCATAGTTTAAGCCCTGGGGCTGAAGCTGTAGAGAGCAAAGAATTTGCTATTGATGCCTAATGGTGAACAAGCAGAAAAAAAGCTCATTGCTGCTTAAGAACTCCAGAGAGACAGAAGTGGGATTTTCTCCCTTGAAAGCTCATGGGATAAATAAATCTGTTAGTCTTTAAAAGTGCCACAGGACTCTGTTGTTTTTTCCACTGAGGAGGGAACTCTCTGTCAGCATCTGTTCATGACTAACAAAAAATGGCTGAATGGGCTGGGCATCATTTACATTTCTCTAATGTGACAACCTTGAACAATTTAGTCTAAATTCAGTTCAGTTTTAAATTTAGAGGCAATGAAACATTAGTATCCTCACTTAGTGATGAAAGGGTAAGAGAACTGCACTAAATGTACCCAGGGATGAGGAGCCACTATGACCATAACTATTCTGGCACGATTGGATAGCAAAGATTGAACAATAATAACATTTTATTAGTATATGGGAATAATAAAGCACTTTTGGTAAGCGTGTGTCTCTTGTTTTAAGGATTCTATTAAGAGTTCTATACACCATTATATTTTTTCCTTAAGCTTCATGAAAAGATGGCACAGAGATAGCCTTTGCAAATGAGAGGTAGCTTTGAGGCAGGAAGAGGTTCTGCTTAAGTATCAGAGGACAATCAGCTGAAGAAATCTAGTAAGGGGTCCCTTCCTAGCAATTGGCAAGAGCTGTAATTTTTCTTTTGGGATAGATAGGTGGTAGAGTCCCTGAAGCAGAGCAGACAATACTTGGATGCTCGAGGTGCTAAAGCAATTCAAGGAAGATAAGCCTATTGTGGAGAAACTAAATTAATTCTTTGCATTGTTCTTTACTGCTGAGGATGTGAGATTCTCAACCCTGATCCATTCTTCTTAGGTAACAAATCAGAAGAATTGCTCCATACTGAGGTGTCATTAGAGGAGGTTTGGGAACAAATTGATAAATTAAAGAGCAATAAGTCACCAGGACCAGGTGGTTTTCACCCAACAGTTCTGAACAAAGTCAAATGTAAAATTGCAGAACTACTACTAATAATAGTAAATTAGCTTCTGTACCAAATGACTGGAGGAGAGCTAATGTGATGACAATTTTAATAAAAGACTCCAGAGGAGATGCCGGCAATTACAGGCCACTAAGCCTACCTTCAGTTAGGTATTAGTCCCTTTAACAGATTGCGGCTGCCTCTCAATTTTGACCTCACAGGGTGGTCATGCCTCTTCATAATCTGTAGCATGGGAAATCTCTAGAGGCAAAGGTGAAGGGGCCTCACATCAGTCTAGGTGTCCAGATCTTCAGCCAGTGCAAAATGTTAGAGGACTAGTCTGTTACCAGGCAGCCAGCCCCACAGTCTATAAACCAAGGCCTTCAGGCAGGTCAGGGCAGGGCAGGGAGCAGCATAGTCTCACAGCTGAGGCAAAGGTGATCAGTAATACACTCCTGGGCTCATAGCAGTCTAGGACACACCAGAAAATGAGCTGAGCACCAGCATATTCCAGAGCTCGCAGGCAAAGGGATCAAACACCACGAGGCATCATAGACTGGGGTGAGACTGCCACCCCAAGAATGGGGTGGAAAGAGGAGAGGGGGACACAGGACACAGCCCAATGTCCTAATAGTGGCAAAGTGTTCCAGCAGTGGTTCAGCAGGGCCCTGGGCACAAGCACAGTCAGACTGATTGGCTACACCTGGGATACTTCCTCCACACCCTTTGTAATGTATCTGTTCAGGGTTGTCATCTGCTTCCTTGGGCTATGTCAGCCTCAGTATCTGGGCTGACATGCAACTCTGGCTGTTTAGAGGGTTATAAATTGTGACTTGGCAAAACCCTGGCTGGGATGATTTAGTTTGGGTTGGTCCTGCTTTGAGCAGGGGTGTAGGACTAGATGACCTCCTGAGGTTCTTTCCACCCCTAATCATCTATGATTCTGTTCCCATATTTCTGAATGGGGACTTGAACCATGGGTATTTGTTAAGTTTTGCAGAAGGAACCCTGGATATGGTTTATAACAATAAAGTAAGGATTACCAGTGCTGGGTCAGTGTGCATGTAGACCCTGATTTAGTAACACACGTAAACACATGCGTAAGTTCATCCCTTCTCAGCAAGAAATTCACTATAGCTGTTTGAAAAATGGGAGAAAAAATCACAAAGTATTTTGAGAATTCTGAAGTTTAATTCTGCAGGTTTCATTACTTCTGTTTTAATTTTTTTTTAATTATTTATTGAAAATGGTATTTTTCTTTCCTGAAATTTTTATATTTTTAATTTTTTAAAAAAACTTTTCATTTTGTCTATCATTCTCCCATTTCCTCTTGTGTTTCTGTCCTTATTTTACTTTCACCATTTTTCCACTGAAAATAATGAAAACAAATAGGTAATAAGTTGAAAACTGGAAGTGGGGGGACAGCTATTTTTGTTTATCATCTTTCTTTCTTTCTTTCTTTCTTTCTTTCTTTCTTTCTTTCTTTCTTTCTTTC
>ML685807.1:5596479-5627859 GCA_007922175.1 Pelusios castaneus | reverse complement strand
TTCTTTCTTTCTTTCTTTCTTTCTTTCTTTCTTTCTTTCTTTCTTTCAAAAATGGAACTGAAAAAAAGGTTTTTTGTTTTTTTTTAATTTCTGGTTTTAAAAATGACAATTTCTTTTTTTTTTAATTGACCATCTCCCAATTTACATCTGCTTACTTTGAAATAAGTTTCATTGACTTCAGTCATAGCTAAAAGTCATATTGTTGCTGAGTGGAGATGTTTTCCTGGATTGGTGCGCCAATCTATTAGACACTCTATTACAATGACCAGTGCCATTTCAGATGAGAGATCAAGGAAATTAAATAGAAAACCCAAACAAACAAACAAAAACAACCTTAGCACCATTCAGCATCTTAGCATGTCTAGGAATACTCAGAGCGCAGAAAAAGAAGACAAAATTAAATAGTATCCATCTTTCTTACAGCATCCATCAACATAAACTTTTTATGTTTAATCCATATTTCAATGGCAAGGAGAAAATGCTTCTTAAATTCCCTTGAGGGCATGTTATGAGTGGAGTCATATCTTCTGTGTGAAATATCCTCCCAACTTTATGCATAGGTAAAAGACTACCTTCACTTCTGTCTGCTATTAGATGGGAACAAACCTTATATTTCAAAAGGATCTCTAGGTAAATTTTCAAAAGTGGGACAGGTTGTACTTTCCTGTGGAAGCACTGTTTGGAAAGGGCAAAGGGGGAGGAAATATATGAGATTCACATTGCAAAGGTTTCATGATGAGAGGGATGGGGTTTCCTCACCTCCATATGGAACAAGCTGAAGGATTCAGTCCTCAGAAACCATGGCTCCTTGGAGTCAGTGCAGATTTGGGGTATCAGAAACAGGACCTGTGCCTCTACATTGTTTCCAGGACTTCCTTTATCTACCTGACAGAGTACGTCCAATAGATCTGTGATACAAGAATCTTTTGAGTGCTTTTGTGCCTTGGAAGCTCTCTCTAAAGGGGATCCCACTATATGGAGGTAGCTCCACTGCAAATTAATGCAGATTTGGGTTGTATTAACTTTTCTGCAGATTTCCTATGGGTTTGGTAAGGAAGGGGGTAATTTGCATTCTCAACCCTTTTTCACATATGGATCCGCAGGACAGTGTGATACACTCTGCTTGTGAAGGGCGGGGATAGTTCTATGGAAGTGGATGATCTCTTTCTCCACCTTGGGTTAATGGATGAATAAAGAGCAATTGAGAGCTGCATAAACATATAGAATCAAAGAAGCGAAGGACTGGAAGGGATCTGAATAGGTTATCTAGTCCAGTCTCCTGTGCTCAATCAACACTAGACTAACTAGACCACCCTTGACAGGCTTTTGGCTACTCTGTTCTCAGAAACCTCCAGTGATGGAGATTCCACAACATCCATAAGGAATTTGTTTCATTTAGGAAGTTTTTCCTTATGTCCAACTTAAACTACCCTTGCTGCAATTTAAACCCATTGCTTTCTTTCCTATTCTCAGAGCTTCAGGAGAATAATTTTTGCATCCTTCTAACAACCTTTTATTCACTTGAAAACTTTTATCCTGTCCCTACTTCAGTCTTCTGTTCTCTGAATTAAAGGTATTCTATGGGATATTTCCCATCAAATAAAACCCATGATATGTCTCCTACAAGGGAGCATAGTTAGTAGCGTCTTGGCTTGAGGCCCAAATGATTTAAAGGAAAGCTCTCATCACCAGATTCTTCCATATGAAAAATCACTTTTCACTTCTAACTCCACTCCACTTCTAACCAAAGTCATGGCCCTAACAGTTACTCTGTGTGTAAACAGGGGTCAAACTGTGTGGAGCAGAATGCAAGCCCAAGGCCTCAATGGGTAACATTCTTACAGCCTGCCCACACTTTCTAGGGCAATATAGAGCTTACATATGCCCAAAGTCCACAAAAGAAACCACATCATAAACTTCCTTCTGCTAACTAAGGCTATGTCTACACGTGTCAAAATAAGTCAACTTAGCATCTCTACATTATAAAATTAAGTCGACTTAAAGTGGACCTTGCCAAATTGACTTACCTGGGTACAATGGGGGTTGAGCAGAACAGGGACAGGCACCAGGAACAGGAGCGGGGTGGGCAGTGCTGTGTCCTGCCCTGTGGGTAGGCACTCCAGGCTGTGGCTGTGTCAGCCACCCTGGCAGGGAGGTCAGTGGGGGAGCCCTGGGGCTCTTTAAGTTGACTTAAAGTCAATTTAGGGCTAATGTGTGTCCACACTGGCTAAGTTGACTTAATAAAGTCGACTTCGCCAGTAAAGTTGACTTAAAAATAGGTTTAATAAAGTCAACTTTAAATTTCCTTAAGTCGACTTAAGAAAATTGTAATGTAGACGCATAGTAAATTAAGTCGACTTAAGCAGGCTTAAGACAACTTAATTTGTAAATATAGATGCACCCTAAGAGACACTATTTTCCCTTCATTAGTGTGCTCAACTCCCATTATGTTTAATAAAGATTGTACCAAATCACTGAAGATAAAGTAGATGACTTCATTTGTTGTCCAATAAATAGCAATGTTATCTTATCTTTCCACTACTACACTGCAGTTAGCTGTTTTCTGAATACTATTTTTGATGGCCTATTCAGGGCCTTTGGTGCTCCTTAGTGTGAACTTGAACCCAGGCACAGTGAAGTGAGCTCTCTGTGGAGGGTTTGAAAGAAACGTAATAAATGCTGCTGAAATCCCATAGTAATGAAGGAAAACATCCATTTTGGTGCACAATGGGCTAAATTCTGCTCCCACTGATACTAGTTTAAATCTTGAATCTTTACCTTGACTTTCATGGTGATACTCTTGACTTACGTGCAGTGTAACTGAGTTCAAAATCAAGCCAGTTATGCTCCTCTTATTTCTGTACTTGCCTTTGTCTTTCTGTGGGTTTTTATCTGCATATTTCCTTACCTTCCCCTGTTTTCAATACTGCCATTTGTGCATCTGCCTCTTACTGTGAAACTTATATGGTTTTGTCAGTAGTAAGGGACAGTGAAGGTTATAATTTACTTTCCTCAGCACACACACAAATTCACTTTCCTTATACTTATCCTGTCACTGTCCCATAGCTCACACATTTCTCTTTAGTACCCCAACATCTTTCTCTCCCACCAAAGAAGAAAGGAATTTACATATTAATTATAACTTGTCTAGTAAAAATGAAACAGACACCTGTAATTATGCAGAGGCACCACACACTTGCACATTGCTAAATCAATGATGAATGGAAAAGAGAGCTCATTAAAATGAATAACAAATTTACTGCATAATACCTCTAGATTTGCAGAACATATTAATTCAATGGGGTTGGAATATGTGATATTAAATAGCATGTGTGAAGAAATCTTCAAAAGTAATTTAAATAATTATGCTAGTTCTGGATAGTATTTGTTTGTTTGCTTTCTTCATGCCCAGTTACAAATGCCTGGATCCTAAAAGATATTTAGGTGCATAAGAAGGGTTGATTTCTGAGGGAGTTAGGTGTCTAAATCCCTTTGAGGGTATGAAACTGAACACCTTAGTTAAGATACAAAATTATGTTTTACAAAACCTGGTTTTCAGCAGAATTTACAAAGCTAGATTTATCACTTAACACTGGAGCCTATGTTCTGCTCTCATTTATAACAACAATAATAATGCTTTGAACATATACAGTACCTTCCAACTAAAGTTTTCACACATTATGCATATTAATGAATTAACCATGTCAGATGGGCATTATGATGCATATTTTATGGATAGGAAAACAGAGGCACAGAGAGTTGGGTGAACTGCCTAAAATTCACTTTTGGAAGGTCTTCCACAGGAGAAATAAGAAAGCCCTGCCCCAGAATATCTAATTGCACAGCAGATTCTCTTAAGAGTTGGGCGAGGTGAGTGAAAACCCCCCTGCTCCACATGAAGTTAAAAGCCAGGGTGAATACTCTAACCGCAAGGCTAAAGTTTATAAGAGGCTGGTTATCCTCTGCATGTGTCTTGTGTGACAGCTGAAATAGGCAAGTGGAATGTCTAATTAAAGGATCCCACCAGATCTTAAGTGTGAGATAGACATCAGGATTTAATCAGCTTTTCCCATGCTCATGGTGAGATTTTTAAGGTACTTTAATAATAGAAACTTAGGCATCAGTAGGATTGGGAGGCTGCTAACCAGGGGTTTTTAGAATCTGAATTTTGGATTTATGCACATAAGGTGGCAGTTAGGCATTTAAATTCCTTTGTTGATCTAACCTGAGAATTTACGACTTCAGGTGGGAGCAAGAGGAGGGACAGATATTGAAGGAATGTGATGAAATGAGAAAAGTTTTGAGTTATGATTATAAAAAGATGCTATCACTTTTGACAGTCACAGCACCAAGGGCCAAAATTATCATTTTGGAAAAGCCAAGTCTTTGTGGGGTCAGTGATCTCTTGAGTAACATCACAGATGAGAACATGTTCAAGGTGCCAGAATGCAAGGACAATAAGAAATGGGCTGATTAAAGGAATGATGACTAGCTTGAAATTGTCACACTGTGCTTGCTAATGAACAACTAAGGTGAAGACAAGCAACTTTGAAAACATCAGCATGATTGTATTACAGGGACCAAATTTTAAATTCTAATCAGAAGGTCTTGAAAGAACTAGATTGCTCCTTTTAATTTATTTTCAGATTAAACATTATTGGTCCTGATTCTACTCTTAATTAAACCAGTGTTTGTTGCTGGAACAATTCCAAGGTAGTCAATAGAGTTATCCAAAGGTAGAATCAGAAAACCTAAGAGAAATATCAAAGCTTTGTTTAATATTATTTTAGGTAATTACATGAACATCAAAATGTACCCTGCTTTAACTCTTAAAAGTCCAGGGGCTGTTTCTGCTCTACTCCAGTAAGTGGCGTGCTACCCTGGAAAAGTAGGAAGTACTCAGAAATAGAGTTCCACCTCCCCAATAGCTCAGCCAGTTGAACTGTCTGGCAGTGAAACAGGGAGCATGTTCCAAAGAGGTAGCCATGTTAGTCTAGTTCAGCAAAACAAACAAAGGGTATGTCAACACTGGCAATTTAATTTTAATTAATTCGACTTTATTTTCCTTAAGTCGACTTAAGCAAGCTGCTTAAGTCAATTTCAGAAAACTGTAGTGTAGACGCATGATAAATTAAGGCGACTTAAACAAGCTTAAGTCGACTTAATTTACAAGTGTAGATGCAGCCGAACAGACTCGGGGAACATATTGTCCTGAAGAACTGGGATGACCAGCTGTGGATTCAGGAATTTCACATGAAGAAAACTACTATTTTAGAGTTCTGTGAGCAGCTTGTCCCAAATCACCAGTGTACAAAGACACACATGAGGGGAGACATTCTGTTTCAGAAGGAAGTTTCAATAACCTTCTGGAAATTGGTTATCCCAGGCTGCTACAGGTCTGTTGCCTACCAGCTTGGTGTGGGAAAGTCAATTATGGCTAATGTGGTAGTGTTCGGTTTTTGAGGCAATCAGTCATTTATTATCCGCAAGGGACAAACATAAATAAATATTCTTCAAGTAATCACTGGCTTTGAAAGAATGGAGTTTTCCAACTTCACCAGGTCCATTGACGATGCCAGAGTTTTCAGAAGTTGGAAGCTACATTCACTGACAGGCTGAGACACTATTTTCATCAATGATATTGTCATAAAAAAGAGTTATGATCCCCAAATGAATTCTGTAGACACTCAACCTGCCCAGGCACTCATAAGACCCAATTGCATCGTCCACCCATCCCTGGAATTCCCCAATCTGTTCCTGGGCTGCAGCAAAGGGTACCGTGGAGGAGACTCAGTCAATGGGGCAGGTGCTACAGGACCAGTATTCTTGTGACCATTAGGGGTAGCAGCCACTCGAGTAGTTTTTTTTCTCCATTCCTGTTCCAATCACTGCAAAGCAACTGCCTGCTCTTCATTCAAACATTTTCTCAGGCTGTGCAGCCATTTGGAGCCTTTCTGTTTGCCTCTCACCAGGCCTTTCCTCTAGTCAACAGCCCTTTGTCTTTGGTACAGGACCTGCTTGTTGGCCTGCCCAGAATTTCAATCTTACGTTCCTCACAGAAACATTTCCTTTTGTAACAGTCCATGAAAGTACACTGATCCAGGCTTCTGCTCCACTATAGGTAAGTTGTGGAGGTACTGCAGCCAGTAGAGGTTGAGGGGCATAGGATAGAAGAAGAGTCAAAATATTATCACGAAGGGCTCAGTGCTGGAGTACAGGAAAAATCCTTTTGGAATTTCAAGACACTTTTGAAAACTGAACTTTGAAAACTGAAAAAATCCTTTTGGAATTTCAAGACACTTTTGAAAACTGAACTTCAATATATTGTGAGTGGGATGCTTCACATCAAAGAACCTCCTGGGACACAGCTGGGTTATTAGCAGCAAAAGAGAGAAAGGTAAGTTAAAAAAAGACAACTGCTTTTTTGTTTATTTGTGGGAGTTTTTTGTTTGTTTTTGTATTTTTGTTCTTGTTTGTTTATTTTTTAAATTGCAGAACAAGTTGGGTTTGGGGAAAGTGATCAGTGGCCATTCTACAAAAGGATTTTCTATTATTTCAGACATTCCACCTTTTGGAGGACCTAACAGTTCTTCTGGTGCCTAAATGGCAAAGTGAAGTGTTAGCCAAAGCTGTCAGTGGGACATCAGCAGTGTATGCTACCAAAGTATTCACATGTATATTGACTGAACAGCACATTCTGAGTGTAGTGGGCTGTCAGTTATAAAACTGGAAAATATGACCTTTTCTGAAATGTGACTACCTTTCTGGAGTTCCTGTTTAAGGAAAAGTTTGCAGCTGTCAGCATCTGGGATTGCGTCAGAACTCATGAAGGACTCAACTGGGTGTTGTGTTTAGCTTGTTACAACCGCATGCAAATGTAACCTTCAGGTGGGCTAAAATTAATTAAATTGCCCTTCTCCAGTGCCTCACAGAAATACACCCCAACCCCTGTGGAGAAAAGCAGCTGGAGACCCAGGATCCAGTCTGTACAGGACTCACGGCGAAGCTTGCTCAGAGCTACACTCACACATTAAAATGCTACTAAAAACAAACATAACAATTAACTTTATTAACTACTAACTAAATGAACCTTATCCTAAGAAAACAAACTACAATTAACCAAGAACAATCCCTTGCATGAAAGATACCCAAGAGTCCCAAAGTCTGTGTGGAGTTCACCCAACTCTCAGCTACAGTCTCTGTTCCAGTGTGGAAGCTCGAGTGGCAAGAAATAGCTGTCCTCTTCTTTCTTTGCTGGGATCCTCTGTAGCATTACATGCAGGCTTTCTCTTCTCCTCTGCAACCAGCCCTCAGTCCCATATGCATGTCTGCAAGGTCTGTTGCAAATGACTCTTTTACATGGAGAAAACATCTTGTTCACTCCTGGCTCAGCTCCTCTCCAGAACACTGAGCACATGGTCTCCCCTCAAGGCAGCTCCTGCCTGCTGTCTGCACAGGCTGCTGCTCTCCAGTCATCTGACTGATCACACCAGCAGGGTACACTGTGGAGCATGCTCAAATTGCTACCACTCCCTGCTACTGGAAGTTTCCAGTTGTTTCCAGTTGTGGGTCACTAATCTGCCCAACAACAGTAACCCACCCTCAGCAGGTCTCTCAGAGATAGCCTTTTTAGGCATATGGGTTACACAAACACACAGAACTCCACTGCCATCTTCCTTATCTCTCATCCCCCAACAGATTTCTGGACAAAATTTAAAACACCAGTCATATTTGGAGCAAATGATTTGGTCACTTATACATTTCATGGTCTACATTTCAGTTAAATGCCCTAGATTTGTAAATGGAACAAATTGCCATGCTCCCCTCCTCTGTCCCTGGATCCCTGTTTTCAGGAAGTTTGTTACAGCACTGAGTGGTTCAGAGCAGAATACTTACATGGATGACAATGTCAGGCTGCTTTATTTTAATAAACAGAAATGCCCTAGTAAAAATATTTCTTTGTTCAGTGAAAATTCACCTTTCAAGGCTTTCTTCAGTGTTTGCCTTTCCTGGTAGCCATTTTGAATTCTACATGGTTGGTGGTTTCAGGGGAACACTAAGGCTATGTCTACACTGGCAAGTTAGTTCGAATTAAGGAGGCTTAATTCGAACTAACTAAAGCCATGGCTACACTAGGCTTCCATTAGTTCGAATTAAGGGCTTCCTTAATTCGAACTAATAAGTTTGAATAGGGTGTTCGAACTAAAGGGTTAATTCGAACTAATTTCTTAGTTCGAACTAACCGGCCATTGAAATGAATTGGGATCGCTATTTCGAACTAAGTGCCATGAATGGCACTTGCTTAATTCAAACTAAGTTTTCCTAGTTCGAATTAAGCTAATTTGAACTAAGTAAAATTAGTTTGAATTAGTTAGTTCGAACTAACTAATTCAAACTAATTTTAGCAAGTGTAGGCATAGCCTAAGGTGCTGGGATGCAATGTGCCTTACATGATACTTGCTGGCGCTTGTAATAACTTTTGCATTGCTTCATAGAACTTTAAACATGAAAAATAAACATTAAAATGGTGATAGACACTTACCAGAGTCCAGGGCGGATTCTATCCCTGACATTTCCGTTGCTGCTTCCTGAGCTTGGGAGCATCAAAAAGCACCTTAGAGTACATCTGCAGGATGTGCTGCAGCCGATCCTGTGGCAAAGCCTCCTCTGGGACCAGTATCAGTGGGAGACTCACTTTTTTGGTCTCATTTGGTCCTTGCTGCTAGCTCTCATCAGTTCCCATGCTGGATTCTGGGGCCAGCAGGTTGCAATCTCATCTGATCAAGTCGCTGGGCATCTCATTCAGTCTAGTATACATCACTCAGTCATACTCATCATAAAGTAGTTGCCAGAGGTGCATTTCTGGTCTCTGGCCTCCTGTAGCTGGTCTTGAAGCACTTGATACACTCCCTGAACTAGTCAGCAGTTCTTTAACTTTCTAATACTGTCAGCTACTTCACTATCTGCTGATCTGAGAGCTTAATCCTGGTACTCTTACTAAAATCTACTTTTTTTGTTGGCTTTGCACCAAAGCCAAATAAAATCTGGATGTGGTCCTGTGACCATGAAGCAATGTGTATTGTTAAGGACTTCTTCTGTTCAGTGTCCACTGTAAATGTAGAATATTCTGAGAAAGTGTGTTTGCAGCATGACAGTCAAAATAAAATGGAAAGGTTAAACATTGACTTGTCAAGCTACAACGAGGAAGGCTGCTTTCAATTCCCTGGAGTCAACTGGCAATTCTTGAAGAGAGAGGACAAAGGGTTATGGGATACTTTTGACTTCCAGGACCTAAGGTCAGGAGACTGTGTCTCCACTACAGAGCAATATGTCTTGAACTGTCTACCCTGACTTCAATCAAGTTCAAATCTGCTACTCTTGCAGTCTCCTAGGCTTTTTTTTTTTCTACACTAGAAAAAATTGGTTGACTTTAAGTCAACTTAATAAGGTCGGCTTTAAGGCAACTTAAAGGCAACTGTATTAAGTCGACTTAACAAAGTGGACTAAGTGGACTTAAAGTTAAGTCGACTTAGTCCACTTTGTTAAGTCAACCTAACCGCCCTTAAGTCAACTTAATAAAGTCAACTTAAGGGTTACTCCCTGTCCACACCATCCTTAAATTGACTTCAGGAGTCAACTTAAGGCTTAAGTCAAACTAATGGGCAGTTCTTATTAAGTTGATTTAAGCTTTCATTAAGTCGACTGAAGGAATTTCTTAAGTCAACTTAATGAAAGTAAGGTGTAGACATGGAGTAATTTAGGTCTACTTAAGGGTCCTTAAGTCAACCTAAATTGCTAGTGTGGACATACCCCTAGGTCTCTGGGACTGAGACTGAGTCTGAGAGATTTGTATACAAACAGAAGGGAGTTTGTACTCAAGCCTAAGTCTGAGCATGCACTTATATTGCAGCTCCAACATACCCTCAGGCTTTGTCTACACTGGCAAGTTAGTTTGAATTAAGGAAGCTTAATTCAAATTAACTAAAGCCATGGCTACACTAAGCTTTAATTAGTTTGAATTAAGGGCTTCCTTAATTTGAACTAATAAATTTGAATGTTATTGAACTAAGGATTAATTCGAACTAGTTCGTTCAAATTAACCAATGTGGCCATGTTAGTTCGAATTAATGGCACGTGCTTAGTTCGAACTAAATTTTTCTAGTTTGAATTAAGTTAATTCGAACGAACTAAAATTAGTTCAAATTAGTTAGTTTGAATTAACTAATTCAAACTAATTTTAGTAAGTGTAGCCTTAGAAACCTAAGAAAATGGCAGGATTTTTTTTTTTTTTTAACCCTCAGTTCTCATTTAGGAACCTAAAACTGTGATCAATTACCAGCAGCTCTTGACAGAAACATAGGAAGTGCTGAGTGATTTTGAAAACCTCTCTGCTGCAGGGTTGAAGGATGAAAGACAACACTGGGTGGAGTAGTAAGGTGTGGTTTATTCAGCTACAACATCAAGACCACTCGTTCTCCTTTGGCTGGCAACCAACAAAGTGAGTCCTGAACTCATGATTATTTATCCCTTAAGTCATATAAATATTCATTTTTATACATATTCATGTATATGTTTATTCATTTTATATACCCTGAGCATTTGGCCAGGTTAAAGCCTTTGTGATGAATATGATTAAGCCCACCTCTAATATTATTTACTTCATTATACATAAACCTAAAGTTAGTGAGTATGCGTTGCATTGGGATTTTAGTCAGCCCTGTTAGTTCCCCTTTTTCCCCAAGCTTAGCTATTTTCCACACCTCCTTTACCCTTATTTTCCTTATATGGATTGGTTTAGGGGTAGGTAGATGTGTCTATTATAGAAGGGAACCTTCAGTCTTAGAATAGGGAATTACTAGGGAGACATGTTCTAATTGCTTAAGCAGTTTCATGTGGCCAGCATATCAGAGGTGCCTGCTCTCTCTTTCTAAGCTGGGGGTTTCTGCGGAGAACAGTTAGAGCTCTTCTGACCTAAAGCCCGCGCACCAAGCCCCTCTCTCTTCCCACAACCACACTCTCCTTATAAAAATAAGTGGTTTTGTATATTATTTAATAGCAACTCATTTTTGGACCCCAGTACATTCGATTTTTAGTATGGTCCATTTACTTGGGTCTTGGAATTCTTCCCTTTGGATTTTTTTTCTTTTCTGGGTACACATGATCTGAAAGATTTAGCCACCTTTCCAGGCATGATCTGAAGTGAAACTTCTTTTACCTCATTTAAGTATTTTCCAGGCCATGTTCAGCACTGAGAAAGAATCATTCCTTTGACACAACAGGCTCCTCTAACCTTTTAGTATGCTGAGCCACTGATCAAGGACATGTGAAGATTCTATTCATATAGTTATAAATGATTAATTTATTTAATTCAGATCTATTCTTTTGTTTTCTCATTTAACATAGGACTAACATGCATTTGTTATTCTGTTTCAGGTCATTTCAGATTTGTTTTATGCCCACACAAGATAAAAGGAAGATAGATATTACAATCAGGTCATATCTTGTAATTTTTTTCCCTAAGTTGACTTAAAGGGCTCCAGGGCTCCGCCACTGCCCTCCCTGCCAGGGTGGCTAGCACAGCCAGAGCCTGGCGTGCCCCCCCACAGAGCAGGACAGAGCCCTGCCTACCCTGCTCCTATGCCCTGCCAGTGTCCCTGTCCTGCTCAGCCCCCATTGTACCCAGGTACAATGGGGCAAATGCTGAGCCCCCTTGGCACTTGACAAGGGGTGCCCGCCCCCCCCCGCCCCCCACCACCTTGGACCAGTCCCAGGTCCACGTAGCTCCTATAAGTCAACTTAGGCATCCAGTGCGGATGCTCTAAGTCCATTTGGCAGGGTCCCCTTTAAGGCGACTTAATTTTTGAGTGTAAACATGCTAAGTTGACTTAACAAAGTTGACTTAAAGTCGACTTTGTTAAGTCAACTTAGCAAAGTCGACTTATTTGGTCAAGTGTAGACATAGCCTCTGAGTGTGTGCGCGCGCGTGTGTGTAACTAATAAGGGTAGAATCTAGACCTACTTATGTGCAACACTAAAGGATCACAGCCAGGTTTTTCTTTTAATTGGAAGATATAATGGAAAATATTTCATTTAAAAATTATTCTGTATTTGATGGACATTTGCTTAAATATTTTTAACTTAGCATAATCGCAGCAGTTATACTAATGCAGTATTTCCTACAGGAAAATATTAATGCATGCTGGGAAAAGTGCTCATCAGATTTGTATTGTTGCATGGTTACAACATATGAACATATGACATTCCTCAAGCCTTCAATATATTCTAATTGGTAGGTGACATAACAGTGACACTGAGTGGTTTCAAATTATCTTTCATATTTAGGCCTTCTGTACTCACATGATAGACAGTGTGATATTAAATACTTTCTCAAAACAAAATTAGACTACAAAAATAGCAGTTTTCTGTCAATATGTACTTCTGGAAATGATAGTTTTAATCTTTTCAGGGTCTGCTGATAATGGATGTTCAGAGATTCTTTCATC
The DNA here is from genome assembly GCA_007922175.1 of Pelusios castaneus. Classification (NCBI taxonomy): domain Eukaryota; kingdom Metazoa; phylum Chordata; order Testudines; family Pelomedusidae; genus Pelusios; species Pelusios castaneus. The sequence continues at coordinate 5,615,356 of ML685807.1, read as the reverse complement.
AAAAGTGACCTCTAGACCTCTAGATTCTAAACCACGGACAGCTTCAAAATAAGGAAAATTCATCTGAGCAAAAATAATAATGAAATAGTGACCAATAGGTCAATCAGCTTTAAAAAAAGAAAAAGCTGTCTTGCATTCTTGCCAATTTTTTTTGTGAGAGTATTGTAGGGGTGAGTTAAACACAACTTTATTTTTTAATAAATCCATTCATTACATTGGAGAGAGATATTTCTTTCCTAAGTGTTCTATTATGTTTTCTGTTTTAGAGCTTAGACCCTCTGTAGAATGTGGTTTGCAAAGTTTGCAAATTGGTTTACTTGCCACATAATAAAAGGGTTAATTATCTCAATGGCTCAGTCACTTATACATGTGATTTGTGAATATTTTTTGTAAATAAATGTGGTGAGTTTTATTCACAGAGAGAGATCTTATTCATTACTGTTCAGAGTTCTGACATAGGTCAGCATTGCCATTACCAGCTGATGTGCCTTTTTGCCAATATGGACACCTTTGCCGAAATGTCTAAAGCATGGCAAGATGCAAACCATCTTGAAGCCAGGGAAAGAAGCTAGTGATCTGAAAAACTACTTGATCATATAATGACTATGTATAACACACAAACTCTTGGAAAGAATGCTACTCCAGAGACTTACAGTGATCTTTGAGCACTCTAAAGAGCACTCTGGGTTCAGACTGGGACAAAGCACCTTCAGTCAGGTAATTATACTGACAATCCACATAAAAGTTGGCTATCAAGGAAGTCACAAACCAACAATGACATTTGTGAATGTGTCCTCAGGATATGATTCAGCTTGATGGGATATCCTGCTTCTGAAATGGTTAAAATGGTGTGATTTATAAACAACACTGCGCTTACTGACAGTCATGCTCTCCAATCCCGAATTTTACATACATCTAACTGAACAAACCTGCAGACCTTCTCTCTTGAGCAACAGGCTCCCATAGAGCTCTATCTTGGTGCCATTTGTCTTTCATATAGATGAGTGACAGGCCATTGACACAGTCCTGGAAATTGGGATGTGGAGATGATCTTGTGCTTGCCATCTAATGACAACTTAGATGGCTAGGAGACCAGAACCACATAGAAAATCTGCAGGTGGGTGGGGGAGAGAGAAGAGTATATTGATTATGGTGAGTTTGACTGAACTCTCAAAAAATCAGCTATCTAAGTATTCCACTTAAGTAATTACAGTGCAAAGTGCTTGAATATCAGCTTCTGTGACACCAAATTCAGGCCCAATCTCCATCAATATTTTGGAGTGGCTTTGGATTGTGACCTCACATACTACCAACTTCTGATGAAGACCACTGCCAAGATAAAAGCAAAGATCAACATAATCCACAAACTAAGTGGAACCAGTTGGGAAGTAAATGCTTATAGCTTGTGGATAACCATCTTGGCCCTTGTCTTCTCAGAAATGAAATATTGTGCACTAGTGTGTGAAGGTAGCAAACATACAAAACTTGTCAATGGAGAACTGAATGCTGCTATGAAAACTGTTACGGTAGTGCATCAACAATCTGACTCCCCATCCTCACACATACCTTCCCACTATCCCTTCAAAAAGAAGTAGCAGTAATACAAGGAAAATTGTGTGATAATTAGCCCAGACATATTCATCTATAAATATCTCCAATCTCTTCACAATGCAACTGTAAGTCCAGGAACTGCTTCTGGTTAGCAGCCAAACCTCTCAAAACCTTGGGATTGCTATCAACAGACAAGTGACAGCGGCTATGGGAAAATACTGAGGTGAAGAATTGAGACCAGGTCATGTACCAGGTAAGCACCTGGCTTTACCATGCCACATAAAATATGGCTCACAGTTCACTGCATCAGAACCTCACATGAAAGATTGCCCAATATGTGAATGTGAAGAACAAATGCAAACTATGGAACATTTAGTGAAACTGCCCTCTAAAATCCTTCTCTATAGGGACAGCTTTGATTGATTCCATGTCACCAGAAGCCACAGAGTGGATGACGAGTTTGAATATTGACATTCAAAGTTGCTTTTGAAGTTGCCATATGAAAGAAAAAGTAGTGGTACGACAACTCTAGTTATGTGTGATTTTTTTTCAAATCCTGAAGATATTACAGACTTTAGCATAAATGAATATTTTTTCTTAAAATTCAAGTACATTATTTACTATTCAGTACTTGCTATTCTAATAGTCTACTGTTTAAAAATTGTAGCCATTGATTCAGAAAGAAGAAATAGTGCCGCATGACTTACAATAAATGACCAATAATATAATGCAAAGAAACAACAAATAATTTACAAATAATTGACATGAACAGTGCATTGACATTCTGAGGATGAGATTTGTTCACAGAACATCTAGCAAATATTTATGAATATTTGCAAAAATTAGGATTAGTCTGTGAATAATTCATAGACCTAAACAAAATGCTAAATTGAATATGTCTGCTAACTAGAGCAAACAATCTCACTAACTTTACAATACAGTTATTAGAGATTCACACTGATGTAGTTTAGACCACAGATCCCAGGGGAGCTGGTTTGTTCCTCCTGGGAAAAATCACCTTGGAGCAATAAAGGTAATGGATTCATTGTTGCAGCTGTTCCATTGCACCAAAAGGTTTGGATCAATTTATGTCCTATAGAAGTGTGACTACACATGTTACCTATTTACAGGACACTACAATCTATGCCCCTTTCCCTGTCTAGCTAGGTTGTGGTCCTGCATCTTTCTTATCTCTCCCCAACATACAAAAATATGTTTACATATATTTTTCAAAAATAAATTAAAATAGTATAAGCTCTTTGGGGACAGGGATTGGATTTTTGTAAATGTTTTGTAGTGCCTAGCCAAACAGGGCCTTGACTCCTGATCCAGGTTTCTGACAGCTGCTTCAATATGAATGCTTCATAATAATTGATGAAAGCTGGTGGAGAAGCAAATCAATTGGAAAGGAAAACCACCCCATTGTTCAGCAAACAGGTAAGGACATGTAATAAGGACATGGGGCCCTGGCCTCCATCCTGGGCCAGTGATTTTCCATGCACTTGGGTTCTGGATTATGTTTGGGCAAGTACATGGCAGAGGACAGAAAAGACCTCGAGACCCCTGTATTTTCCTTTTTTTTTCTGCTCTAATTCCCTTGAGTGTGGGTTAACAACAAAAAAAGGAGCAACTTGTACTATGTACTGGGGACCTACCAAACTTTTGGAAATTACCAGATAGACTTTACAAGCCAGAAGTCTATTCCGTCACTGTTACAAAACTGAGATAAGGAATATGCAATCATTTCTATGTATCTGATCTATTAACCATTTATAACCTCTTTTGCTTTTATTAAAGAATCTTTAGTTAGTTTGCTAAAGATTGGCTGGCGGCATGGTATTTGGATAAATACATGTCTGATCCTGACATGGGAAAAACATTAAAGAAAAGCACTGTTACTCTGGGCTAAACAGTGACTCATTGTTACTGCTGGTAAACCATTAGGACAAGAGTCGGTAACCCAAAAGATAAGAGCCATTTAAAAAAAAAATTCCTTCAGTAACCAAGTGTCTAGAGAGCTGCAATGGGTGTAGCCTCCTGGTGAGTGGAGCTGTATCAGGGTGCCTGTGGCAGGATGGGGGGAGCCCGGAACCAGGAATGGGCCCTCCACAGGATGCCCTGGTGGTGGAGGGAGTCCAGAGCCTGGTGTGGGCTGCCAACAGGGTCCCCTGGTTTCAGGAGGGGGTCTGGAGCTACAAGGGGGCAGCCAGAGAGCTGCATTCAGCTCCAGAACCGCATGTTGCAGACCCCTGCACTAGGACTTCAAGTGAGTAGCTGCTGACCAGTGGTAACAATGGAGTCATGCTGGCCATTGCCTATTAGAAAAGTAATAGAATTTTGCTTTGATAAGACTCTTATCTGAATTCAACTTTCTGCCCACAATTCTGACAGGGGAAGGATACTTTGATTAACAATAACCTTGACATTTGGGTGGAGATTTTCGAAAGTGCCTTAGGGATTTCAGGAGCACAAGTCTCACTTTCTTTCTTTCTTTCTTTCTTTCTTTCTTTCTTTCTTTCTTTCTTATATTGCAGTAGCACATGGAGGCATCAGCCAGATTTTGGCTAGGCACTGTAAATAGAAAGTCAGATCTTCATATATACACTTTATTGCACAGGTGGTCCCATTGATTTCAAGGGATATTTGTGGAGCAGGGGGTTATTCAGCATATGGCCTTCCTGGTCTGGTCCACAAGATAAATGATTATCTCTGTTCTAAAGAACTTAAAATCCACAAGACATGACACTACATGTGGGATGCCAAGAAGAAGAGATAATAATACAATGCTGTAGCATAGATTAGCTATGTGCACAATTTATAGTTAATCAGTAACAATTTCAAGTCACCACTTGCTTAGCCATTTTCAGTAAAAGTAAATTTTGAGGATGGACTTAAAGCTCAGAATGACAGAGGATAGTGTCAAGAGGCAAATATGTCTGTATTCCTCTTCAATGCCTTATCCAGTGGCGTAGTGAAGGTGTCCGGCACCCACTGGTGTCTGGGGGCCAAAATCTCCCCGGTGCCCCATGCCAACCCATGCCTTGCAGGCCCCTGTCCTCGCTCCCCCCTGCAGCCCAGCACCTGGTGGTTTGGCTGCTCTGTGCTCTCCTCTTGAAATGCCACTGGCCCTATCTGAGCAAATTCAACACCCCTTCCCACAAACTGTGGAAACAAAGAGTATCACTTATTAATGCAATAGACAAGGTGATTTTAGGTAGAAAATTAGACTGTAGTGGCAGAGAAGTGTCAATATCTTTGGATAAGAAGCATATCTAGTTCTCCACACTCCAGGGAACAGGAAATACTTCTGCAGTGACAGCCAGTACCTGAAAACACACTTGAAGAAGGTCTGTACATTTGTCAGTGTGTGGGGGAAAAAAGCTAAATCAAAACTAATGAAACAGGCAATAGCTTATGTCCTAAGCTAATATGCTAATAAGCTAATATGTATTGGTATTTACTTCCAAACATGAACCAAAGAAGAAGAGAAAAAAATCATTTGTTGTTCATCCATTCCACATATCACTCTGGGTAGAATTTATTAATTGTGGTGATTTTAGGTTCCTTTGTCCTATGGAGAAGAAATTCTGGAATTATTTCAAAATGAGGATCTCTTGCTTGCTTGTGCTCAGTGCTATCAGTAAGTCCACCAGGCCAATTTGACTATTAAAAATGTCCTCTAGGAGTGTGCTCTCAGACACTCCACACCAGAATGGGAAAATCTGGCTAATACATGTTAATAGATTACCCCAATGCACTATTTGGGAATAAATATGTGACTCTCCTGTTTCATTCTTCTCCACCCTTAGGCTATGTCTACACTTACAAAGTTAAACTGACTTTGTTAAGTTGACTTAACAAGGTTGACTTTAAGTTGACTTAAAGTCGACCTTATTAAGTCGACTTAACAAATTAACTACACTTTAAGTCGACAGTGTTAAGTCGACAACAGCAGAGATAGCTGTTACATTAGCTTTAAGTTGACTTAATAAAGTCGACTGAGCATTAATCCCTGTCTACACTGTCCTTAAGTCAATATTAGCCTTAAGGGTTAAGTCGATCTAAAAGCAGGTGTTATTAAGTCAACTTAAGCTTTCCGTAACTCGACTTAAGGAAATGCTTAAGTTGACTTAAGAAAAGCTCAGTGTGGATGCGGCTTTGTTTAGGTCAACTTAAGCATCCTTAAGTCGACCTAACTTGCCAGTGTAGACACACCCTTAGAGAAGAATAAAGAAAATAAATTGTTACTTTCTCCTCTTTTAGTCTTTCCTCTTATACTATGCGGTTGTTAAGCATCAAAGAAGATATATGTAAATATAAGCTATCTTATTTTTAACCACTTTTAAGCTATCTTCTTAACTACTTAGGTCATTACATAGGCTTCAAGCCAAATAAATAAGGAATTCAAGATTCAGAATGGTCAATGTAGTTATAAACATGATAACTGTCAGTTTTCATGATAATCATTTTACCAGTACATAGCAGGTAAAATCCTGCCTCCCCTAAAGTTAATGGAAGATTTTTTTACTGATTTTAATGAGATCAGAATTTCACCTACTTTCTCTCTTTCTAGAAGCATTAATATGAATTATAAACAAGGATCACATCATCCAACACTGAAGTGCAACCTCTTCTGGGGTGAAATTGAGTGGCGGGTGTTTAACAGTGCATTATACTGCTTCATGAGAAATGAATTACTTATTAAAACTCCAGTGGGGAAAAAGAACTATGACAAACCACAATCTAGAGACAAGGTTAAGGGCTATGAGCCCTGATCCTGAAACTGATAGCTCACGATCTGGTTACTGCACCTACTCTGTTGATTTTAGTGGCGTTCCATGGCTATGTCTACACTGGCAAGTTAGTTCGAATTAAGGAAACTTAATTCGAACTAACTTAAGCCATGGTTACACTAGGCTTTCATTAGTTCGAATTAAGGGCTTCCTTAATTCCAAGTAATAAATTTGAATATGCTATTCCAAGTCAGGGTTAATTCAAACTAGTTAATTTGAATTAACCAATGTGGCCATGTTAATTCGAACTAATTGCTTAGTTAGAACTAACCGGCCCATTGAACTCAATGCAATTCGCTAGTTCGAATTAAGCGAGTGCCATTCATGGCACTTGCTTAGTTCGAACTAAATTTTGCTAGTTCGAATTAAGTTAATTCGAACTAATTAAAATGAGTTCAAATCAGTTAGTTCAAATTAATTAATTTGTACTAACTTAAATAAGTGTAGCCATAACCCAGGTGAGTGCTGCAGTCACTCCATGCATTATCAGTTGCAGGTTCTGAGCCATGGTTTAGGTCTCATCTACATAGTTAAAGACCTCTCCATCTTGTAATGTTGTTATACAACCATGTGGTATTGGTCATTGACCAATTTGATGTAATGTAAAGGAGACCAAAAGGATTGGCGACCCAGACATCACACTCTTCACTTTTACATTCTGTGTTCTAGAGAATCGAACGGAGCTAAATTGTACTATGACTGAAGAGGATCAAAAGTGTAGTATAGTGTAGTGTAGTGAAGTTAGATGGCTAGCATAGTTTGGTGAAATACAACTTAAATAGTGTAATCTCAATAGAGAGCTCTCCTCTTTCATCTTGTGTAAGTCTTCTTTATTGTGCTGCTCAAATCAATAGATCAATTTACCAAAAGAAAGCAGTATATGGGGTGTGTGGGTGTGAGTTATTTTGTTTTGGTGGCTGTTTATGTTGTATTTTTTTGACCATTGACAGGTGATGAAACGTAATGAATTTATAATTTGAGGCTGAACATGTACATCTAGTGATAGAGCTGAAATTGTCATTGGTAATGTGAACAATTTGTAAGCTATAATTTGCAGCATTGCTGGCAGACTGTAAATAAGGGGGGGGGGGGGAAGAGCCCTGAATCATTTATTTGAAGGAAAGGGCAAAATGCAGATTTGAATTGTTTGTAAGTCAAAGAAAAGTAAATATCTTCCAAAAGCACATGGTAGTTTTACAGTTTGGGGTGGGAAGGAGGATAATAAAAGGCTGTCAGCATGGGGCAGATGTTGATCTTGACGATTTTACATTGCTTCCATTTGGGAACCAATTAAAAATTTGAGAGCTTTAATAACAACAATAAATACAGTCTATCATATATTTATATTTTGCATTTACATTGCATAACATCACACAGTTATAATGAAATCATGCAATTGTTTTGCATTGTGCAATTTTAAACAATTCATTAATATTAAAATAGATCTCAGAGGTCCTAGCTGGTAATCAGGGACCCCTACTGTACAGATTAGGTTCCCACTCCAAACAGGTTACAAGTTAATTATGCTGATTTGAACATCTAGGGTTAAATTGTGGGATTTCCATAAATCTTGTTTATGATGCACTGGGCAGTTGCATTTCCCAAGGAGTAGCACATAGAATGAATTCCATCTTTGAACAGGGTCGTTTGCTCTTCCCACCCAGTTTTACCCTTGCTCTGTAGGTAACAGTTTGCTGTGTGGGTTGCCTCACCAATATCAAATTGCAACATTCTCCATACATGCTCAAAGTTCCACCTATTGCTGGGTAGTATCAAAGCCCCATTTTCTGCACATGCCCATCCACTCCTATTTAATCCTTTAGGGAGCAGGTGAAGAATGTTAGGGGCACACTACCTACTTACGGCACTAGTACATGCAGTGAGAGATCTTAACATTTTTTAGATATCTGGCCCTCAACCTGTATTTTAAGTTGAATGTAATTTTATTTTATTATGAAGAGTTATAGTTAGATTTAGCAGCAAGTAACAAGCTGTACACATATCATAAAGGCCTCATAATTCAGGTTTAGATCATAAACCTATGTAAACAACTGCTGTGGAATAAACAATATCATTTGTTTATCTTGTACCAGAAGTAAAACGATGCACAGGCAGAATGGTAGCTAGAAGGTCGGACAGAGACTAGAGATAAATAGCACTTTCTAGGCACTGCAGAGGTTCCAGTGGAGGTTGGTTTTGTATGAGAGATTCTAGACACTGCAGAGTAATTTTAGAAGCCAGAAATGCTTATGAAGTGACTGTGAATAGAAGCATCATGTACAGTAGATGCCAACATTAAAAATGTAATGAATTGGCCTGTGAAAGCCCTGGAGTTGGGGGAATGCAAAAATGGCATATAACACATGCAACATAACATCCAGGCTCAGTGTGAAGTTAGGCTATGTACACACGATCAGATTAAAGCGCAACATGGCAATCGCGCTATAAAAGTCACGTGACCTTTATTGTGGGATAACGCATACAGACGTCGCTCCTTGCAATACAACAAAATTCCTTGCATTATCGCGGTTGAGCACAATGACTTCTGGGCACCTATTCCATCGTTCCATTTTCCCTGAATCGGCGCTATGAATCATGGGATGAAGGAAAGGAATGCAAAGCACCATGGGTAAACTCTCAGTTTCCCATGGTGCTTTGTGTTCCCCTAGCGTCTTCCCCGTTTCCAATAGCAACCACGCCTATTTTCAACAGTGCAGTGACGCACCGCACCACTTGCAAGCAATCACAACAGCGACAGCATGGATCCTGCTCTGATCTCCACTGTCGCCTTCAACATTCTGAATACATCTCGGCTTGTTGCTCGGTACGCAATGAGCTCCGAGTCAGGTGAGGACACCGAGGAGCAGGGGCTGATCGATGCCATGAAGAGCAACAGCTCCTTCACCGATCATCTGCACACGGTGCAACGCCGTTTCTGGTCAAGAGAGACGAGCACCGAGTGGTGGGATCACATTGTTATGCAGCTGTGGGATGACAAGCCGTGAGTACAGAACTTTCAAATGCGGAAAGCAACCTTTCTGGAACTGTGTTCAGAGTTGGCCCCTGCCCTGCGACATAAAGACACCAACATGAGGTCAGCCCTAACTGTGGAGAAGCGTGTTGCGATTGCTGTCTGGAAGATGGCGACTCCTGACTGCTACTGGTGGGTTGCAAACCAGTTTGGAGCTGGGAGGTCCACCGTCGGATTAGCCCTCTCACAAGTGTGCCAAGCCATCAATCGCGTTCTGCTACGGAGGACGGTGATGTTGGGCAATGTTCATGACATTGTGGAGGGCTTTGCTGCCATGGGATTCCCTAACTGTGGGGGAGCAATAGACGGCACACACATCCCAATTTTGGCTCCAGACCATCTCGCGACCGAGTATATAAACAGGAAGGGCTACTTCTCCATGGTGCTGCAAGCACTCGTGGATCACAAGGGGCATTTTACGGACATCAATGCTGGGTGGTCGGGAAAGGTGCATGATGGCCGCATTTTCAGGAATACTGGTCTGTACCGGAAGCTGCAAGGGGGTACCTTTTTCCCTGATCAAAAAATTAGAGTGGGGGAGGTGGAGATGCCCATAGTCATCCTCGGAGACCCAGCACACCCACTGATGCCATGGCTCATGAAGCCGTACACCGGGAACCTGGATCGCAGCAAGAAGCGGTTCAATTACCGATTGAGCCGCTGCAGAATGACTGTGGAGTGTGCCTTTGGCCGTTTAAAAGGGCGCTGGCGCTGCTTGTATAGGAGGCTGGACTTGGCGGAGGACAACATCCCTGCTGTGATTGCGTCGTGCTGTGTCCTCCATAACATTTGTGAAAGTAGGGGAGAAAAGTTTTCCCCTACGTGGGCTACGGAGGCACAGCGCCTCGAGGAAGCATACGAGCAGCCAGCCACTGGGATGGCCCAAGGAGAAGCTGCTCGCATAAGGGAGGCACTCAGGGAGCATTTCAATGATGTCCTCCCCTAGTTAACTTCCATGACGCATCAGGTGCACCGTATGAGCTTTTCAATAATGTGTACAAATAAAGCCACTCTTCTAAGTATTTGTTACTGTTTTTATTCAAACCTAAAAGGTGGGGGTGGGGTTACAGGTTGGTGTAGCTCCGGGTCTCAAAAAAGTAGCTGGGGGGGGACTGGATATTGTCCTGTACCGGGGGGAAGGGTGGCCTTCAAAGAAATGCTTTGAAGAACTACGGGGAGTGGGAGGCAGACACGGCTGAACTGTCTGGAGTGGAGCCTGGACATTAATCGCCTGGGACTGCAAAGCAATCATGCTTTTGAGCAGTTCTGTTTGCTCCTTCATGACGCTTATCAGTTCGTCCCTGTGTTTCTGCCTCCGCTGCTGGGATTCCTCTCTCCAGGCTCTATTCTCCCTTGTGGATTCCTGTGTTGCTTTCAGCAGCTCATGAAACATATCCTCCCTGTTTCTTCGAGCACACCGCCGTCTGTTTCTCATGCGGTCAGCTGGGGTAGATACCGGCCTTGTGAAGGTCAAATCTACTAAAAAAATAACAATAAAGAAATTGTTAACACATAGCATAGATAACCAATTTAACCTTCCAGTAGCACATTCCACTGGAAGGTACAGGGCAGTCAACACACTACGCCTCGCTGAAGCAGACAAGGTACGTTCTAATAGACGGCTTACTGGGGGCTCACAATCTGCACTGGGCACACAGATGGAACCAGATATCTCTCTCCTCAGAGTGCCCCTGCCATCTAGAATACATATCCTAAATGCCGCCGGTTGCGAGCCAGGACCGTATGCTGCTGCACTGTGTGCTGCCATGGTTCCCAGGGCTGTGCTTTGCAGCTGGAGAGGCAGAGTATCCGTCTTTGGGAGCGTAGACACAAACGCTCTCCCATCTAACCTGAGTATTAGGCTCTGGAGGTACATCGAGGAAACCTTTACTGACCTAAATGCAGATGATTATTTTACAATGAATGAATAGTCTAATGAATGCATAGTAAAGAGCGTGCACAGCGGGGACCCGCTAGCACCCCCACCCCGGACAATGATATTTTAGCAGGAGCCAGACAGAGCTGCACGAAGGAGAAACTTACCTGAACCCCCCTCTGCCGCCTCAGAGGACACGCTGCAGTTCAAGCTTTGGGTGGACATCTCAGTGGGGCTGCTGAAGAGCTCCTGGCTACATGCGGTTGCGCTTTCCTCCAGGTCATCCTCCATCTCCTCCTCCTCCTCGATCACGTCCTCATCCTGCTCGGCTCCGGCAATCACTGGATGAGCGGGAGCTGATGTGTCCACGGGACTCTTGGCAGTGGTTGTGGGGTCCCCACTGAGGATGGCTTCTATTTCCTTGTAGTACCTGCATGTAGGAGGCGCTGATCCAGAATGGCGGTTTGCCTCCTTCGCTTGGTGATAGGTTACTCTGAGCTCCTTCACCTTTGATCTGCACTGCACTGTGTCTCTATCATGCCCTCTCTCTGACATGGCCCGAGAAATTATGCCAAATGTGTCATAATTCCTCCTGCTGCCGCGTAGCTGCGCCTGCACAGCAGACTCTCCCCAGATGCTGATCAGTCCAGCACCTCTGCTGTACTCCAAAAGGGTGTGCGTCTTCCACGGCGGGCCGCCATTGCTACTGATGATTGGAGCACAAATACACTCCACGAGGAAGAGAGCAGGAAGTGAAACAGACGAGAAATTTGAAAATCCCGGGAATCAGTTCATGGTAGGGCGGGGACAGTTTCATCACGGCTACAGAGCGGGTGGGGGGAAGACCAGAGAGGACGACTTTGGAATGCTGGGACAGTTCCAGAGGCCAGTCATTGCGCGGTAAGCGTACACACGAGCGCAAAAGCGCAACAGCTGTTCCGCATTAGCTGTTACCACCATCGTCGAGGTGGTTTTTGTAATGCGCTACAACAAGGCAGTTAACGCGCAACAGCCCTGTTGCATGTGTGTATACCATTGTTGCTATTGCACGGTAATGAGTTTTAATGCGCGATAAACTGATCGTGTGTACAAGGCCTTAGTCACTGTATGGGTGCATAGTTAACAATTACTACACAGAGGCCCGGTCTACACTGACGACAAAATTCAGCCACATGCAACAGGAGTTACGTAAGCTACACAACAGAGTCCTGTGGCACTTGTAAACACTAACAGATTTATTTACCACATGAGCTTTTGTGGGAGAAAATTCCACTTCATCAGACGCTTTGAAGATGGAAAACTTACAGAATGGGAGGAAATTAAATGCAGGGGAGTGTATGACATAGGATCAGGTCAGGCTGTAACAGCAAATCAAAATAGGTATTAGGATTCAAACACTGGGGAACAGCACATAGAGGAAGGTGAGGTCAAATCACCTGTTGTAATGAGAGAAAAATCCATAGTCCCTGTTTAACCCCAAGACAACTGAGTCAAATTTGCACATAAGTTCGAGTTCTGCAGTTTCTCTTTGAAGCTGTGATTTGTTATTCATCTGTTTCAACACAGCTATTAACAAGTCGTCAAGGGAGTGAGCAGAGCTATTTGAAGGGTCCCCCTATTGGTTTTGTAGTGTTGCAATTTCTGATGTCAGATTTGTGTCCATTTATTCTTGGGGGCAGAGACTGTCCCGTTTGTCCAATATATAAGGCAGAGGGGCATTTCCGGCACATGATGGCATAAATCACATTGGTGGATGAGCAGGTGAATGAGCCCTTGATGGAGTAGGTGGCTTGATTAGGCCCTGTGATGGTGTCATCAGTGTAGATATGAGGGCAAAGTTGGCAGCGTGATTTGTTGCAGGGATATGTTGGACACAAATCTGACATCAGAAATTGCAACACTACAAAAGCAATAGGGGAACACTTCAATCTCTCTGCTCACTCCCTTGATGACTTGTTAATAGCTGTGTTGAAACAGATGAATAACAAATCACAGCTTCAAAGAGAAACTGCAGAACTTGAATTTATGTGCACATTTGACTCAGTTGTCTTGGGGTTAAATAGGGACTATGGATTTTTCTCTCATTACAACAGGTGATTTGACCTCACTTTCCTCTATGTGCTGTTCCCCAGTGTTTGAATCCTAACACCTATTTTGATTTGCTGTTACAGCCTGACCTGATCCTATGTCATACACTCCCCTGCATTTAATTTCCTCCCATTCTGTAAGTTTCCCATCTTCAAAGTGTCTGACGAAGTGGGATTTTCTCCCACAAAAGCTCATGCGGTAAATAAATCTGTTAGTCTTTAAAAGTGCCACAGGACTCTGTTGTCTTTCTAAAATAGACTAACACGGCTCACCCTTTGGAAAGTAAGCTACACAGATAGTGTAACTCCTGTCGACTTTATGTCTTCCTTTCTATGCACGGTCTCCACTGTTAGAGCCCTGCAAATCCACTGATATCCGCATTATATCCACGGATATCTGCATTTGCGGATACAATGTGGATATCCGCAGCCTATTTCATGCAGATGCAGATCAGATATGGATCCACATATTTTTATCTGTGCAGGGCGAGAGCCCTGCCAATATGCAGATAGCTGTGGATATCTGCATTACATCCGCATGCACAGTTACAACGCAGATATCTGCCGACCATTTCTTGCAGATGCAGATCGGATATGGATCCAGATATTTGTATCCATGCAGGGTTCTATCCACTGTGCTGTATTGACAAGAATTGTTTTCCCATTGCTGTGGATCTATGACACCGAGGAGGAAGTTTTACTAGTTCAACTTCTGGACTGATTCAGCATGTCTTTACTGCTATCAAATCAAACTGGATAAATCAGTCTGAAAGCAGTGAATTTGCCACTGTGAGTGTAGACATAGCCAAAGATAATAGTTTTGCCATAGACTTTGAATCTAGAATAACAGTTCATATGATGTGGTATCTCTTGGAAAATATTGACATTTTAAAGGCAATCATTCTAGATACAAACTAAAAGCTAGAAGACCTGTTCCTGTTCCCACTGATGTCAATACATATAACACCTATTAGCATTTCTATTGCACTGCTACTTTAAGTCCTCTGCTGAGATTGGGACACCATTTAACTAAGTGCCAAAATACATGGGAAGGGACAGTCTTTCGGTGAGTCTAGACTAGTAAATTAAGTCAATTTAAGCAGGCTTAAGTTGACTTAATTTACTCTGCATTCACACTGGCATTTCCTTAAATCAACTTAAGCTGCAGCTTAAGTCGACTTAAGGAAATTTAAAATTGACTTTATTAAACCTAGTTTAAAGTCAACTTTAATGCTTAAGTCGACTTTTTAAGGCTTAAGTCTTCTTAAGACTTAATCGACTTAGGGCAGGGGGAAAAGGGAACCCCTGCTCCCTTCTCCCCAAGAAGCAGCTAGGGGCTCATCCTGGCTTCCTTCTCCCCTGGGTCTTCTCAGGTCCCAGGGGAGAAGGGAGCCCCGTGCTCACTCTTAGCCGGGACCCGAGCGGTCCCGGGGAGAAGGGAGCCCCGCACTCGCTCCTAGCCAGGACCTGAGCAGTCCCGGCCAGAAGGGAGCATGGGGCTCCTTTCTGCCTGAGACCCATGCTCCAGCTGCCGGGAAGCCCCTGGAGGTTTCCCGGCAGCTGGAGTGCCGCCGTGCCAGCAATTGCTGGTGCTCCAGCTGCTGGGAAACCTCTGGGAGCTCCCCAGGAGCTGGAGTGCAGTCCCAGTGAGAAAGGAGCAGCAGGGCTCCCTTCTGGCCGGGACCGCTGGGCTCCCTTCTAGCCCGGGACCCATGGAGGTCCTGAGCAGAGGGGAGCCTCCCACTTCCTTCTGGCCGGGGCCCGCGGGTCCCAGCGAGAAGGAAGCCATGGTTCCCTTTTTGCCAGGACCTGCCAGGTCCCAGCCAGAACCCTGCTCGGTCCCTGCCAGAAGGGAGCGTGGGGCTCCCTTCTCCCCGGGACCGCAAAAGGGAACTCCCCAGGACCACTGGGTCCTGGCTAGAAGGGAGCGTGGGGCTCCCTTTTGCCCGGGACCTGAGCAGTTCTGGCTCAAAGGGAGCCAATAAGTCCGGGACAGAAGGGAGCTCCGTGGTCCCTTCTCCCCCAGACCGCTCCGGGGCTTCGTGCTTCCGGGATATCCAGTTCCCTGTGGGGCTGGCTCTCCTGAGGAGAAGCCCTCCTAGCCTGGGAAGCTGAGGCACCAAAGGAGCTTCACCTCCACCTGGACCTAACTAGTTGACTTAGAGAGTCTAGTATAGACTATAGACCTGGACCTAAAGTCGACCTAAATTTGTCAGTGTAGACATAGCCTTTGTGAGGAAAGATGTATAGTATAATCTAAATAGATAAGACAGTGAGAGAGAGGCTGTATGTATATCATCATTATTTTATAAATGGGGTGTTGAGGGACTGGGTAGATAAATGACTTTCCATAGATCAGACCAAAAGTTTATGGGATAAGGAGGAACAGAAGCCTGTTCTTCAGCATTCCAGTGCAGTGATTTATCAACAAGGGCATCCTTCCTTTCCTCTGATATCAAAGAAAGCAATATAATGGACTTCTTTGTCTAATGAAAGATAGGGAGGACTGGCATATCTTTGTACATATTTTATAGTTCACAAACATACTCACACTTGGTGGCTTAGCCAGAGTAACTTGCAGCTAACTAGCTCTAATATTGCTGCCAAGAAAATGATCCGGACAATGAAGTTGACTTTGTTACAGAGGTTTGTATTCTACAACATTTAGAATGTAGAGTTAAATTTGATCAACTCTAGCAGATCAGCAGCATATATGTTCTCTTCGTTGTCATTTGGTTCATGCCACACCAAACCTGCTAGAGTATATTTTCTAAAGATCTATGCCGGTATATTTAAGTACTAATTTGGCCCTCCTCACTGTCTAAGCACATCAGAATTATCAACTAATTTTGTCCTTACAAAATCCCTGTGAGGTAGGAAAGTATTATGCATATTTTACAGAAAAGAAACTGAAGCAAGTCTAGATTTAATGTCTTGCCGAAGATCACACAGGGAGTTTGTGACTATACCAGTAACAGAATCCAGGTATTCCACTTCCTGGAGAGACACCCTAACTATCAGAGCTCCATTCCCAAGACAGTTCTGTAAGGTACATCTATCTTTCCCAGAAATGCTATCTTTCTGAAGTTATTTTGGCAAAAACAACCTCAAAACATGGTGTCACAGCATGGGCCCTCCCCAGCGCCCCCTGGTGGGCGTGAGTAAGGAGGGCACCTCCACAACTTTACACAATCAACAACCAGCCCTAGGATCTGGGCAGCACAGCCTAGCGACCACAGAGTCAGTAACAGTTGAACATCTACTACAGGGTGCAACACCCTGGTAGGGGGCTCAGGCCCTCCCGCTCTACTGAGCCTCAGCCCAGGGCCCCATTTATGCCAGAGTTATGGCACCAAGTCAGCAGGGATCCACACCAAAGCACACTGGCTTTTCTCTGCACCACCCCCAACTCCACCACGCAAGCCCTATGGGCTACTTCCTACCCAACTGCAGAAGGTTTCCTCCTGTGGGTTCCTGTTCTGTGCCTTCTTGCCTTCAGTGATGGCTGTTGCCTGCTTCCCTGAAGGTTCCCAGGGTCAGCCAGCTGTGATCAGTGCTTGCCTGCTCCTCGGGGTTCTTCCGTGATTGCTCTTTCCCACTGACTGGGGCTGATGCAGATCCTGGTCATGATCTTCCAGCATAGTCCTTCCTCTTCACTGATCAGCCCCAAATGAATTGAGCAGTTCCCTTTTATGCTGGGGCAACAGGTGGAGCATGGGTTCAAGGGGCAGGACTTCTGCTGCCCATAGAGTTTGCTGAGCTTCTGTAGTGTGGGGTAAGCTCACTCCACCACACATGGCCAAAAGGGGAATGTCTACGCTGCATCTGGGAGTGAGCTTCCCACTCTGGATCCACAAACTTGTGCTAGCTGGGATGCATCCTCTTTTGCTACCACAAAATATTTTTTTTCAGTACAAGTGATTCAATTTCAGGGAAAAAAAGGTATTTCTACTAATATTGCTATGAAAAAATGAACTCTGTGTGACTCTGAAGGATTTCTGTACCTATCAACTGGTTAATTCAATATTTCTAGTTGTGAGAGATAATCATAGTGAAAATCAAAAGAAACAAAATGGATAACTGATATTTTCTACAAAATCATCCCTTGACCAGGTAAGTTGTCCAGGAAGGATTTAAGTATATTTCTTAAATGCATTCCAAAATGAACTGTCTTCCCCGCACTTCTGAATTTCCTGCAGCAATGTTTCTGATGCATAGAAAAAACATATGAGACTTTAAAGGGCAAAGTGACCTTTTTTCCTTACCCACACCAGTACTATGATGTTTGTAAATTTGCAAAAGTAAAAAGAATTTATTGTCAATCAGCTTAAAAGGCTGAATTTTTTCTCTCTGAGTGAGACTCAAACACCTTTTTCATCCATTTGAAACTCAGTTTTGCAGCCAAATATTCTGAGCCAAATTTTCCAAATGATGACAACACAGGACTAAGATTTCATGGCACACAAGGGGGTGAAGGGATATAATTCTACTTAAGCTATTGCACAACTATCCAGGCTTTGGGTTCTGCTATGTAGGAATAAGCAGGTGCTATGTGTCTGTTTGCTTTCATCATGGAGCAGGGGTTTCTCCTGCCTCATTTATTGGCCATCATAGTTGGACAAGTGTGGGAAAGGTAAGAATTTACTGCTAGTATACACCAGCAAAAATCAGTATCCCTTTCCTGGGTTGAAGCAGGAAATATGGGAAGGATTGTACCTTATGGTCTGGCCTCAGAAGCTACTTATCGAGTGATACCATTTACACACAAGTCCTTGCCAAGGATTGCATCTAAAAGCAAAATCAGTCCGAAGTCAGCTAGTGATCAAAATTGGCTAAGTCAATGGGACTTGCATCTACTCAGAATCAGGCCTTCTATTTTCAGGCGAGGAGCTTTTGTAGTTCATACACGCACACAAATTCAGCCACAGTTCCTAGTCTGAGCTCATCCCCCAGGCACCCAGCAGCATCTGAAGCAGAAGGCTTCTTTGGAACAGAGGCCCACGGTTTTACATTGACTGAGATAACTACAGTGAAGATTTTGCCCTTCTTCTTGTATTCCCTTTAACGGTAGCAGTACTAAGCCTGTACTGGGAGCTCTGTCCTTCATTACACGTCTCACTTTGTTCCTTGCCCCCTTTCAGGAGTTAGCCTGCACACATGTTCCATTTAATTCTCAAGGTAACTTATAGTAGGGGGCCTTCTTTGTGCCATTGCACCGTCCACATTTTTATTTACATGAGCTTCCCACAGTATGGCCATGTCTACACTTGTAATTTTAAGTCAACTTTAACGAAGTTGATTTAACTAAGTCAACTTAAAATCGACTTAGTTAAGTCGACTTAGTGTGTCTACATGAAAATTAAAGTCGCCTTAAAGGGGAACTTAAAAAGTCGACCTAGAGCGTCCACACTGGATGCTTAGGTCGACTTCTAGGGGCTTAGGGGGACCTAGGGGAGGTCCACGGGGGCAGGAGGGGCACCCCTTGCCCAATGCCAGGGGGCTCAGCCTTTGCACCATTGTACCTAGGTACAATGGGGCA
>ML685807.1:5573059-5596379 GCA_007922175.1 Pelusios castaneus | reverse complement strand
GTAGCCCTGGGGTAGCTCTAAGTTGACTTAGGGCTACCCCACGTCTCTACTGGCTTAAGTCGACTCTAGGGAGTCAACTTAAGCCTTGGGTCTAATAGGAAGGTGGTGTTATAAAGTCAACTTAAGGAAACTATAGTGTAGACGCAGGGTAAATTAAGGCGATTTAAGCAAGCTTACATCGACTTAATTTACCAGTGTAGACGCAGCCTATGATTTTTATGGCAGAAAGTAATTTGCAATTCTCAGCCTCCAGTGAAAATGAATTTCTTGTCCTACTACGGCCTTCTCCCATAGTATTTTAAACTTAACTGGGATATATTAAATCCTCTCAGTTTTGTTTTTAAGGGAAAATGAGGAAAAAAATGAAAAGTAGTGGTATGGCAGATGAAGTGTGGCTGAATATCACAAATGCAGGGATAATTTCAATTTCAGCACAGACATTTCAGTTTTTAATGGGGTGATGGATTTTAGTAGCACTTTCTTCTGTGGACATTTTGGCTTTCATTTTATAACTCTTAATTAAAACCAAAAAGGGACCAAAACCAATAATATTAATATGTATTAACAAAATTAACATATTAAAATGTTAAACATTTTGGATCTGATTTTCATTTAGACTAAGTTTCTTCAATACTGCTTTATCAGTGCCCACTTTTAATATAAAGGAGTATCATTTCCTGCTTTCATTTTTGAACATAAAGACTAAAAGCTTAATAATAAATTAGATGAATGAATATCTACTGAAAGATCCAACTATGTCTGATGATTTTCAGGTCCGAAATTCAGGGCCCTTAGAGGAGCTTGATGTTCAGAAAATGCTGAGCTCCCGCAGTTTGTAAAGCTAGCATCATTAATGTGTCTCAGAAATGTGCCCAATGGTTGAGGCACCCAAAACCCACATATCACTTGTGACAATCTTGGCTTGGGGTTGCTAGGTGTAGAGGAGCGGTTATTACAAGGTAAGATCCTAAAAGCTGTGCAAAGCAACATCTAACACAAGATCTAAATTTGAGTAATATTAACAATAATATAATTAATAAGCAAACAGCCCAAAAGAGTTAAATATATTTTTGCATTAGTCATTTATCAAAGTCCTGTAAAAGCAGCATGTGTAATTATACTGCCTAGCATAAACTAATAAAATCCTCTTCCTTTAAGGCAGGCATGCTTGGCAAGAATTTTCCCCCGATGGTGTGGTATTTCTCAATAACATGCTTTATGGAGTTAGTAAATTTGCCCTTGAAACCTCAAAAATTAGCTATAGTCGTAGACAGGATGCTGGACTATATGGACCATTGATCTTTTTAAGTACAGAATTTCCTATCTCCCAAAAGAAATTTAAAGTGTTAATACGAATGAATTAATGAGGTAAATGGCATCAGGAAAAATTCTGCCAATTATCATTTATAATGTCATCTAATCACATAGGACTATGTGTGGCCATGCTGTTGCAGGACTGATTGTATGGGGATGGGAATGTCATGAATCCATGTTCTTACATGTATATCAAATATCAATCATATCAAATACTCATACAGTTATCCTGGTAATAAGCTCAACTGCACACATGCAGTATCAGGGGACAGAATATAGAAACATTTAAGCCAGTATTAAAAGAAAGATGTTAATGGTGACTCCAGAAGTGTGGATCCCTACCACTTCAATTCTTTGCCTTTCTTCATTTGTATTATCCATTTTCTTTCTTCTTGACTCCTCTTTAGTGCTTCTAATCCCATCTACTCCCCCTTCTGCATGATTTCCCAGTAACACATGTTCTGCTGCATGAATCAGCAGCAAATTGACTAGATTTTGCCAGCCTCCCTTACATGCAGGTGCAAAGAGTGGAGAAGCCTTGCATTACAATACAGCAGATAAAAAATTGTCAGTAGCAGAATACTTAGAGTTCTGGGTTTTGTGCTATGGATGAGACTATCAGATATGTTTCCACTTCAGTTTTATTTAAGGAGGTAAAGCTATGTTTCCAGAGTACAATATACATTAATCCTTTGTGTCATTCAGTTCTGCTAACACACAAGTTTATTTAAAAAAATTGCTCACCAATGCTGCAACGCTGTGTTTTCCTTTCTATTGTCCTCACTTTTAAAACCCAAAGCATCTTCCCAAAGACTCATCTCTATTCATTTTTTTCTGCCAGCCACTGTTTTTTCTTTTTAATTTCCAGTGTTCTTTCTCAGACTATCAATATCTCTCCTTGGACCTTAATTTTCTAACTAAAGCTGTTTATTGATGTACGACTTTTTCAGTAGAGTATCTCATCAATATACTTGTGTGATAAGAATAGAAGGGGTGATGACATCTCTGTTTTTTTTTGTTTTGTTTTTGTTTTTTGACTCAAAGCTCTTGTGTACTTTCCATTGCCATCTCTGGAGTTTTAAATTTGAGGCTTTTTGTACTGAGTTCAAAGTATTTATCATTTTTGAAGTTTAGCCTCAAAGGTTTATTTTTAAAAATTCAGAGCAAAAATCTTGCTGAAATACACTAAAAATAACCAAATTCACTTAAATCATGCTTGTTGGTAATAGTGGGTGGAGACCTACTGATATTTTACTTTTATATCATATCTACAACAAAGAATTTCTTTACCCACTAAAAGTGATATCTTACCCAAATCACAATGGGTCATTTATTTTCTTCATCCAGTGTGAAATCATTAGTACCCTCTTTGATTAATTTAATGATTAGTTTTATATTTTGTGTATTGGACCTCAAAAGAGCCCACATTTTGTGAGGAGGAAGGGAGAGATTGCAAATGTTCAGATAAGGCCTGATCCAAAGTACATGGAAAGATTCTTATTAAAATTAATGGTCTATGGATCAGATCCATATTGCACTATGTGCTTTGGTAACTATAAAATATGAAAGTAATATTGGGATAAAATCAATATCTTCATATAAAAATCAAGACAAAAATATTTGGTTTCTTGTTAAGCTAGCAATATTAGATTTCTGCTATTTGAGTGCTGCATTATTTATGTTTTATAACACTGCTGTGCACTGAAAGTGAATGATCGGGCAACAGATGGGCAACAATTAAAGACATTCACACAAAAGTCAAGCAAGATGAAAGAAAGGCATGGTCATGAGAAGACAGGGTCACTGGATGAACAGCAGTGGCAGAGGAATAGTGTAGATTTCATTAAACATTATTGAAACTGACGGGTGTAACAGCCGCCCTGAATTTGGGATAATTGTAAGAAGCAGTTATGTTTCTTGATGAAACTAGATAGCTGAAACAATGGCAGCCTCTTCCCAGAACAAAGCCACATGCAAGACATGTGGGCAGAGGCATTTTGTTAGATATTATTTTGTGCAGAGTTATGTCTCTTTGAAAGAGAGGGGAAAAAAAGACCGGAGAAAGCAGAGAGAAAGGAGAGCAAAGAAGTGCAAGATACAGACACAAAGGCATTGGGAGAATGACCCTAAAACAAATAGCTTGTCATCTAGAACCTGGCTAAAAGCTGTGAGAAAAGAAAGTTTCATACAGTTTAATTCCTGCTGCATTCAGGGAAACAGGATATTGAAAATTCGGTGTAATTACATGGGATCACATCAAAGAATCTGAATTGATCATCAGTTTTTCATCCTTACTAGAACCCTCAAGACCCTAAAAATGTAGCTAACTGCTCATGTCAAAAAGTGCTAACAGTAGTAACATTTGACCTCAAATGTTGAACAAACAGTCAGGCGTGATCAGCATTTCATAGAAATATGGGGCTGGTAGGGACCTTTGAGAAGTCATCAAGTTCAGTCTTCATCACTGAAGCAGTCGCAAGTAAACCAGGAGTCTCCCTGGTGTTTGCCCAACCTGTTCTTAAATATCTCCAGGGATGGCATTCCATAATTTCCCCTACAAGTCTATTCCAGAATTTAACTACCCTTAAAGTTAGAAAGTTTTTCCAAATATCTTACCTAAATCCCTCTCGCTGCAAATTAACCCCACTGCCTCCTGTCCCACTTTCAGTGGATGTGGCAAACAATTGAGCACAGTGCTCTGAATAATAATATATGAAGGCTGTTAAAACTAAACATGTCCAGTCTTTCCTCATAGGTCAAGTTTTCAGATAGTTTTTTATCATTTTTACTGCTCTCCTCTGGACTCTCACCAACATAGCCACATCTTTTCTACAGTATGGTCCCCAAAAAGGTATACAGTACTTCAGCTGAGGCATCAGCAGTGGCAAAAAGTGTGGTACAATACTTCTGTTAATACACCCCAGAATATTACTAGCTCCTTCCCTCTTTTTTGGTACTTCAATCACTTTGTTGACATATTCAATTTGTCATCAACAACACTTCTAAAATCCTTTTCAGCAGTACTATCACCTCACCAGTTATTTCCCATTTTGTAGTTGTGCATTTGATTTTTTTCCTTCCTAAGTGAAATATTTTACTCTTGTTTTTACTAAATTTCCTCTTGTTGATTTCATACAATTCTCCAGTGTGTCATATTGATTTTGAATTCTAATCCTGTTCTCCAAGGTGCTAGCATCATCATAGAATCATAGAATCACAAAAGATTAGAATTGGAAGGGACTTTAGGAAGTCATGTAGACCAACCCCCTTGCTCAAAGAAGGACCAACCCAAACAAAATCATCCCACCCAAGGCTTTTAAAAAGCTCTAAGGATAGAGATTCTTCTACCTCCTAGGTAACTCAGTCCAGTGTTTCACCATCCTCCAAATGAATTTTTTTTCCCTAATATCCAAACTAGGCCTCCCCCATTGCAACTTGAGACCATTTCTCCTAGTTATGTCAACTCCTACCACTGAGATCTGCCTATCTCCATCTTCCCTGGACTTTTACTCAAGTAGTTGAAGGCTGCTATCAAATACCTCCTCATTCCTCTCTTCTTCAGACTACACAAGCTGTGTTTTTTTCAGCCTCTCCTCATAAGTCATGTGTTCCAGCCCTTAATCATTTTTGTTGTCATCCTCAGAACTCTGTTCAGTTTGTCCACATCCTTTCTGTAGTGGAGGGCCAAAAACTGTATGGAATACTCCAAATAATGTATCATGTTTAATGCTTCTTCCTTATCCGCTAAAGCCAGTAACCCTGTCAAAGACTGAAATTAGTTTGATTTGGCATGATTTGCTCATGATAAAAACGTACAAATATTTTAAGCCTATTATTTTCTAGTTCTTTACAAACTGATTATTTAATAACTTGTACCAGTATCTTTCCAAGTGTCAAAGTTAGGCTGACCAGTCTATAATTTTTGTTCCCCTTTAAAAGGCCAGGTATTGTTTTCCTTTCTGTAGTTTCCTGGGACCTGATCATACTCCAGAATTTTTCAGAGATAATTGCTGATAGTTCCAAGGTTGCTTCAGCTAATTTCTTAAGTACTGAAGGATGAATTTAATCAGACCACGCTAACTTGAATACTTCTGAATCATCTAAATTTTCTTTAAACTGTTCTTTCCCTATTTTGACTTGCATTCCTTCCCCTTTGTTGTTAATATTAATTGTGTTGTGTATCTGGTTACCATTAACCATTTTAGTGAAGACTCAAGCAAAGCAGTCATTAAACACCTCACTCTTCTTGGGGTCATTATTTATTAGCTCTCCTTTCTTTTTAGGTAGCTTTCCTTTGTCTTTCTAATGTATTTAAATAACTTCTTATTGCCTTTTATGTCTTGTGCTTGGTGTAACTGATTTTGTGCCTTAGCTTTTCTGATTTTGTCCCTACATGTTTGTACTAATTCATAGCCCGCCCCTCCCCCTCATCCCCCCGACCTTAGCAATTTGTCCATGTTTCCACTTCTTGTAGGATATTCTGACTATTAAAAGGTACTTGATGTAGCCATATTGGCCTCCTCTTATTCGTCCTGTGTTTCCTTGGCTTTGTGAGAATTTGCAGTTGTTCCTTTAATACTGTCTCCTGGAAAAACTGCTAGGTCTCCTGAATTCCTGTTTCCTTTGATTTTTCTTCCCAGTGAACCTTATCTACCGTATCTCTGAGTTTTATTAAAGTCTGTTTTTTTTTAAATAATCCATTATCTTTATTCTGCTGCTTTCAGTCCTTTTTCTAATAATCATGAAATCTATGATTTCATTATCACTTTTACCAAAATCCCTTCCACCTTCAAATTAACAATTGATTCCTCCTAGTAGGTCAGAATCAAGGCTAAAATATCTTTTCCTCTGGCATTTTCTCCACGTTGTGAACATAGGAATTGTCTCCTTACATTCCAAGAACTTACTGGAAAATGTGTTTTCCTGTATTACTTTTCCCACAAATGTCTAAGTAGTTAAAGTCCCACATTACATCCAGATCTTGTATTTTGGATATTTATGATTTTTTCCTTAAAAATGCTTCTTCCTGATTTAGTAGTCTGTAGTAGACCACCCCCATGACTTTAGTTCTGTTCTTTTTACCCCTTTTGTCTTTACACAGAGAATGTCATCAGGTCTGCCTTCCACATCCAGCTGGATCTCAGAACAATTATATATATTCTTGAAGTATAATGAACCATCTCCTCCCTTTTTACCCTGCCTATACTTTACAAACACGCTATTTATGATGGCATGACAGCATGTGGCAAAATGTAATAGCAGGGCTAGACTTAGAAGTGAGATGGAATTAATTTCTGTCTTGAAACGTGGAAAAGAGGGTCTCATAATCAGAGGAAAGTCTTTAGCTGGTGAAACTAGAAAACATCAAAATCATGCATTAAATGAGCTATTGATCAGGACTGGGAGGAGGGGGACAAAAATAACTTTAATCTTTGAATCGTTTTCCTTTTTGTCATGGTATTGTTCTTGTTAAAACTAGGTCCTTACAAATGTCAGAAGAGGTTGTAAGGAGATGCACCATTCTGTATTTCACTTTAATTTGAAGATTTTTGCATTGAGCTACACAAAGTTCAAATTTCAGCCCATTAAAAACGAAGCTTTTTTTTCTTCTTTTTTTTCCTCCAGACTTGAACAGTAACATTTCTAAAAGGAACTTATAATTGCAAGAGAAACATTTATAGGAACTGAAGAGAAAGGATGAGTTACAGAGTTCATGATAGAGGGAGGGAGGGAGGAAGGAAGGTTTGAGGTATTGATGTCAAAAGTATTATTTATGAATAAATTACGTATTTAGTACCTAGATTCCCTAGTGAGGAAAAGAAGAAGGATCAGATTGAGTTTACATAGGAGAAGGAAGTGAGAAGTGCACAGAGAAAAGAGTAAGGGAAAGAGAGGAGCACAAAAAAGCTTGCTTATCTCTGGATGAGCTTTGAGTTAAGCGGTTCAGCTTTTGGATATATGATTTATCTAAAATTAACTGAACAAGGGTATCTTTCATGCTAAGTGTGACCGGAGCCTCCTGGAATCACCTCCTGAACGTGCAAAAATCAGTGGAAGCTGCAAAACCGGAGGCCAAACTCTGCAAACACTGATGGGTGATATTTAAACCAGTCTCCCTATCAGTCACAACCAGGCTTCTGATTCCCTACACTGGTTACCATGAAGTCTGCCAAAATAGAAACAACTCCCTTCATTGCATTCCAGCTCCTCTGGCTCCCACCTAGGTGCATGATATCTTAAAGAAATAGGTTCTCCTAACCGCAAAGAGCCAGCCACATCACGCAGAACAAAATAGGTTTGGATATTACCCAAAATACCACACTGATAGCCAATCCTTTAGTAACTACAAATAAAGGTTTAATATAAAAAGAAAAGAAGCAAAATATGAGAGATGTTAAAGAGTCTAAGTGAATCACATATATACAAATGATTTAGAGTTCATGGAAAGGAATTTGCAGGTTTGTTCCTCTGGAGATTGCGAGCTTGTTCCTCTGGTAGACATCCAGCACCTGGGTGGGTCTCAGTCCTTTGTCCATTCGCAGATGAATAGTTCCAGAGATGGGTGTTGGCTGTAGATTGGGGAGTTGGGGCAGCTGCCTTTTCTCACCTCTGGCTTTCCCCATGTTGTGTGGAGCCTTTGCACATAAAAATGGAGTTGAGTCACATGGTCAAGTCGTAGCGGCTCAACAGATTTCTCCCTGGGCCCATTGTACCTGGGACCTTCCTTAATGGACCATTAAGGACCATGCCTGTAGACATCCCATCTAGCTTAAAATATAGATATAACAAACATATTCCTAACTTCTAATATAGATGCAATTCCTACACATAAACCATATAATCATTCCCAGCAAATTACAACCTTTCTATTGGTACTAAACATGGCATAGTTCCTATGGATTATTGCATTTATGAAATATTAATAAGAAATAGTATCATAAATGGTCCCCTAAATCTGGACAGCATCACACTAAGTAGTACTATTGACTATCCAGTCATGCGGTAGACACATCTGGGTCTCTAAAACTGGCAATCTCTCACACAGTTCTCTCCACACTGTGAATCTACTGCTTCTTTTACACTCTATGGGGCACAGAGCTTAATCACGCCTGGTCTGCTGCACAGGGTACCAGTCCTTCCCTCTGAGTGCTCAGAACAGCTGGGTAGGCTCTTCACTAGACTTTAACTGAACCATTTAGCTCATGGTAAAGACAGCATACATTAGACTTTACAAATGTATTAGCTAAAATAATCTGCTAAAATACCTTTAAATCATAGCCTAGTATCTCTCTCTCTCTTTCTCTCTCTCTCATTCTCGCTCCCACAAGAGAATCACAGAACCATAGAAACTGGAAGGCATCATGAGAGATCAAGTCCAGTCCTCTGCACTCATGACAGGACCAAATACCCTCTTAAACCATCCCTGACAGGTGCTTGTCTAACCTGCTCTTAGAAACTTCCAACAATGGAGATTCCACAACCTGCCTGGCAACTTATCATAGTGGTTAATCACCCTGACAGTCAGGAATTTTTTCCTAATGTCCAACCTAAACCTCCCTTGCTGTAATTTAAGCCCATTGCTTCTTGTCCTATCATCGGTGGTTAAGGAGAACAATTTTTCTCCCTTCTCCTTGTGACAGTCTTTTAGGTACATGAAAACTGTTATCATGGCCTCTCTCAGTCTCCTCTTTTCCAGTCTAAACTAACCAAGCACTTTCAATCTTCCCTCATAAATCAAGTATTTAATCAACCTTTAATCATTTGTGTTGCTCTTCTCTGGACTTTCTCCAATTTGCCAAATCTTTCCTGAAATGAGGCACTCAGAACTGGATACAATACTCCAGTTGAAGACTAATCAGGACAGAAGAGAGCAGAAGAATTACTTCTCTTACTTACAGTATTCCTGTTCATACATCCCAGAATTGTATTTGCTTTTTTTTGCAACAGCATTACACTATTATCTCATATTTTGATTGTGGTCCATTATGACACCAAATCCCTTTCCACAGTACTTCTTCCTAGGCAGTCATTGCCCATTTTGTATTTGTGCAATGAATTGTTCTTTCCTAAGTGGAATACTTTGCACTTGACTTTATTGAATTTCATTCTATTTACCTTAGACCATTTCACCAGTTTGTCCAAATCTGAATTATGATCCTATCCTCCAAAACACTTGCAACCCCTCCCAGTTTGGTATCATCGGCAAACTTTGTAAGTGTACTCTCTATGCCATCATCTAAATCATTGATGAAAATATTGAACAGAATCAGACTCAGAACTGATCCCTTCAGTACGCCACTCACTATGCCCTTCCAGCATTAACTGCCCAATGGGGGATGGGAATTTTAAAACAAAACAAAAATAAGCAGCTGGCTCCAATTAACCAATCCTCTTGAGGTTACTGGCAGAGGAATGAGTCAGGGGTCTACATAAGTCTGACCACCTCATTCTGGGTCTTTGAGGGTGGATTTGGTCAGAGACTAAATCAGACTCCACCCCACCACATCCAAGAAGATGGAATTTGAAGGAATACCAACAGGAAAAATAGTTCCATTAAAGAGAAGGAGGAAAGGCCTTTGGAAAAAGGTGATGAGTTTGTAGACAGTTGTCTTACAAAATGGTTATGCCTCAAAGGAAATTTTAGACTTTCCTGAGAGGTAAGGGAACTTATAGGGAAATTAAACTAAAGACTTTGGCTACAGATGACTACTACACTCTCTCTGGCTCCCCTTTACCTACTCCCTCTCCCACCCATTTTCACCTGATAGTCTATGTCACTTTCTGGGATACATTTCAGTCCAGTGACATGTTATCACTATCTGCCTGGTAACCCTCGTACCTTAAATACCCTGCTTCTGTGCCTTGCAGCCTAGACACCAGCAGCCAAACATGCAGCTCCCTGAGCATCTGTGTGCTATGAAGCCCTGGTTCAGCACTCTGAACCCAGTAGCCCATCTCCAACTTATTAACCTCACCCTGGTCTCCACCAGTCCTGGTAACTACTTACAGAGTCACCCCACAGATTCCCAGTCCTTCATTTCCTCCAAACTGCCTTTTCTGAAGCATCCAGCCCTCTCTTGGAACCATCAGAATTAATAAAGTTTGTTGTTTCCTTAAAGGGGCAAAAGCACAGCAGCTCATTACTTTAACTGGCATTAACAATCCTTTCAAACACAGCATTGGGCTATTTTAGATAAATAGTGAAACAAATATATTAACAAAAAGAGAGGTTTTAAGTTAGTTCAAATACAAGAGATAAAGACAAAATGGTTTTAAGCAAATAAAAACAAAAAAGCACTTTCTATTGTCTAAGACTTAACAAGCTAGAGTCTTCATTTAAGGTAGATTTCTAACAGATCTCTCTTCTTTCCATCCATGGCTGTTGACCTATAATTCAGGACTTTCCAAAGAAGTACAAAGTGCTGATTTCTCTTGTTTTCTTAGATGAAAGGTCTTTGGCTAGGCACGTTTCTTATCTATATTCAGTTCCCAGAGACTTCAGCCCTCTTGGCTGAGTACCCATCTTTCTCAGCTTGTACAGGCTCTGTCCCCTGTGTCTGTGCAGCAATAGATGCCAAGATGGAATCTTCCCTCTCATTATGTTTTCCCAGACTGAGGATGACCTCATGCTGTTCTTCCCCTCTGGTACACTTCCCACCCCCTGTTGATTCAGATATAAAAGAAAGTTTTCCACTCTTTTGATTCCACCATGCTTAGTTTACATAGAGGACTGGTAGATATCTGCCTTCACTCCTGTCTGTGATAAAACCTGTTTCTCCCCCTTTGGCTGGTAATTAAATTTAAAACACAATATCAGTGAATATTCATAATTCTTTGTATAATGTCAGTACATATATTTAATAATGTTATTAATCACCAGGATTCCATTAAGTCAACTTAACAAAGTTGACTTACATTTTCTAGTATAGACATAGCCCCTTGTTGACCTTATTAAGTTGACTTAACACTTTAATAAAGTTGTTTTAGGCACTAATCCCGGTGCACTGGCTTAAGTCGACCTAATAAGGTTCACTTAAGCATTAAATCAACCTAAAATGAGGTGTTCTTAGGTTGACTTACTCTTTTCTTAAATCGACTTAAGGAAATGCTTAAGTCGACTTAAGGAAAGCCTAGTGTGGACGTGGCTTTGTTTAGGTCGACTTAAGCCTCCTTAACTCGACCTAACTTGTAAGTGTAGGCGCATCCTTAGGGCTATGAAAAATACACTCCTTGTATAGTCAAGTTATGTTGGGCTGTCCTCCTGACATAATACAATCTAAATGAGTCCTGGTATCTATATTGGTAGGAGAACCTCTTCCACTAACATAGCACTGTCCATATAAGCACTTAGGCCAGCAAAATTTATGTTGTTCAGGGTTCCCTTCCCCCCCCCCCCCCATACATCTGAGCGACAAAGTTTGGAGACATAAATAGCAGTGTAGAAAAGACCTTAGTAGTAAACTGGAGAACTGTACTTGTAGGTCACTAGTTTAAATCTAGCCCAGGTCAATAATAACCAGAAGTTCTTACTGTCAGATAGCTCTTTGGGCTGTGAATGGAACTGAGGAACTCACTCTAATTCCTGGAAAACAAAATATCCACTACAGCTCAATGTATAACTGATTATTTTTCAGTTTATTGATTTTTCTGAAAAAATAATAAATGCATCAATTAATTAAACTAAAACTGAAACTTCTAAAAATATTTGGAAATGAAAAAAATAAACTAAAATTGGTTTGGGGTGTGATGAAAGGTTCTGTTCAACTCAAAATTAAATGTTTGGTTTTCAGGTACTTTTTACAATAAAAGTGAAGGAAATGAAGGGCTAAATTCACACAATAGCATGGGAAGGCAGTGTCCACATTATGGTTTTTAGCTCAATGATTAGGGCACTCCCTTGGGATATGAAAGTCTACTCCTCATCTTGTGGTTGTAGAACAACGAATCAAACATAGGGATCCCACATTGGGAGCCAGTACACTCATCTGCAGGCTATCTTTTAAGTTCTTTTGTTGAAGTTGCATTTGTTTTTAATGTTTTCAATCCAGCACCTTCTATAAATATTAAAATGTGCTTTAAATAGAAAGAAAATGTCTTTGCAGTGCTTTATAGCATGATTTGGTTGAAAAATTAAATGTTCTGATGGGATTTGGGAAAGGGGTTGGAATTATGCCAAGGCATCTAGCTCCCACTCAGATACAGCACTGAGTTTTTTTATATTCAGATAGGATATTCTACAGCACTTGGTCAGGTCGTCTATATTACTGCTTTCCTTCTTTGTCTTGCAGTTGGTCACCTGCTCTAAGAACAGACAGAAATAAAAAAAGGTCAACACTGGCACATTCATACATCAAAGGGTTTCAGAATGATAACAAGACTTTTAATCAGCCCCCAGTTGTTTACTGACAGCAGGAGATCTGAACCAGCCATTTAGCAGGTTTGAAGGTAATCATGCACAGCTAATTACTGCTCCTGGAATACCACTTTTTGTAATAAATGGAATTCTACTTGTTGACTAATTCCTGTTTTAGATGTTCAAAGTCTGAACTGTAGAGGAGCTGCTTGTTGGTGGGACAAGCAGATGCTTCACTAGTCAACAGAAACTGACCAAAACTGAAAGAGAATAAAGGTTCTAAAAATAAAAAAATAAAATAACTGAGAACCACCTGATAATCCAACACTGAGATATAGTAAAAGTCCCAAATGTTGGAAATGTGTTCCAATTACATATTGGAACATTAAGGTGTTCCAATTACATATTGACTGCAGGTGCTCAACAAGAGACAAGAGTAATAAACACTTCAAATCACTGAAACATCTAATAAATCCTGTGTCATGCCAGCAAATACTGTAAAGAAAAGGCATCACATTTCAAAACTGTACTTATATTTTAAATGGTTTAATAAGCTTGATAGGTGAATAGAAAGAATTAAGCTCCCACACAAGTTTCAGTCATTCACTGATTGGGTCAGGCAAGAAAAAGTTTACAAGTGATTTCTTATTTCTTTTTCCTACTTATAATGTTAAATGATTTAACATGTGAGTACATTCACTACACTATTAAGCTACTATACAAGAGAGAAACTCAAGATAGTGAAGTCCAAAGATAATTGTAAAGAATTACAATGAGATCTCAAAAACTGGATGACCGGGCAACAAAATAGAGATGAAATTCAATGCTGATAAATACAAAGTAATGTATGTTTGGACACAGACTCTCAATTATATGTTCAAAATGATCAGGTCTAAATTAACTGTTACTGCTCAAGATGCTTTATCTTCAAGCTCATTATTTTCCACTAAAAATGCTGACTTCTCTTTCCTGAGGAGGGCATAGTACCAGGAAAGGTAATGGAGAAAAGGAGATAAGTCTACCTTTCCATTAAGGATCAAAGATGGGACAGTACAGACCACATTCTTTACCCAGATGGCCAGGAGGAGAGAAAGGGAAGGGAAGATAAAATTTGTTTAACTATAACCCTATACTATTTATAAAGATACAAAGATATATGGCTTGCCCAAGGAGTGACAGTGTTACCATGGTGACCTGTGAGTCAGACTTGGCCTGTTCTCTACTATTAACTTTTTATTCCCCTACAGAAGTGTATTTACCCCCTTCAAATAATATAAGAACTAGAAGTTACCTGATGAAAGTAATAGGAAACAGGTTTAAAACAAACATAGGAAAGTACTTCTTCGTATAGTGCACAGCTTAACCTGTGGAATTGTTGCCAGGTGATGTTGTGAAAGACAAAACTATAACTGGGTTCAAAAAAGAATTAGATAAATTAAGGAAAGGCCAACTTAGTCGGGGATGCAGCTCCATTCTCTAGGTGTCCCTAAACTCGTGACTGCCAGAACCTGAGACTGGATGACAGGGGATGGGTTGCTCACTAATTGTCCGATTCTGTACATTCTCTCTGAACTATCTGGCACCAACCATTGTTGAATAAATGATACTGGCCTGGGTGGACCATTGATCTGACCCTGTATGGCCATTCTTATGTTTGCTGGTGTTGTGTGGTGCTTAAAGAAAAAAAAAAAAGATTTGCTTTAAAAACACAAAATGTGTACATCATTAAAGAGGGTGGCACTCAAAGACTAAGCTTACATTTTTTCCACATCACAAACTGGCATTTATAGGCTGAATCAACACTTGTCAGCTTTCCCACTCAACAGGAGAGCTCGGCAAAGAAGGAAGTGTGGCAAAGAAGGAATCTTGGCAAGCCTAGAAAAAGGAAAATAAAGAAAATGAGAGAGAGAGAGAGAGAGAGAGAGAGAGAGAGAGAGAGAGAGAGAGAGAGAGATTTCTAATAATTTTATCATTAACCTAGTTAGGCCTGATTGGAAGATAGAATTTTTACCATAGAAAATGTTGCCTTTTCAGCAAAATAATGAAAAAAAAAAAAGATGAAAACTTTTTGGTTTTAAAATGTTCACTTTTTGATGAAATATTAAAATTTGCAGCAGAAACAGATACTTTCCACACAAAAATTGCTTTCTCAAATCCAACTTTCCATCAAAAACAGAAATAAAAACAGTTTTGTTAGAACATTTTGACCAACCCAATATCTTGTAAATAAGTTTTTTTTTTTTCAGTGAACTCCATCTCTTTTCATTCAGTGCTGAACAGATCAGTATTTTTTAAATGTGTTATTTGTATTTTGCATATTTTGCTCTATTGTATTGGAAATTTGGGTTGTTTTGTGATGTTGTATAAGACATATGAATTGCTCCCTACCCTCTTCCCACCGGAGCACTGTTCTTTAGACTAGAGATTTGGGGCATAGGCTCCAGATCTCCAGCCTCCAGCCCCCCATGCATTGGTACTCTTTCCCCTGTCCCCCCACTTCCCCTGGAACTGAGCACCTTCCCTTGCCACTCCAGATCCTCACCCACAGTCCCCCAGACCTCATGCTCCTCATTCCCAGACTCCCTGATCCCCAGGCCCTGCACACATCACCCCCAGTCTTGAGCCTCCTGCTTCCTTCCCTCCCCACCTGCACCTAGCTCCCGAGAACCCCCGGCCCAGCACTTATGATTGTTGGAGATCAAGGGAGAGCCAGGAGATGCTAAGCCTGGTCCCTCCCTGCAGAGATGGCATTTACGTTTCCCACCCTGTCCAACACTGGGTTACATGCATCAAAGCGCAGCAGAGTGGGAGATTTAAAATGGCCCCATTGTCCCCAGCTCCCAGGCATGGGTCAGGGAACTCTCCAGCACATTCATGTCCCGTGCCCTCTGTGTCCGATCCCAGTGATGCCGCCGCTTCCCACCTTCCCCATCTCTGATAGGATAAGTGGGGAAGTGCTTCTGCCTTGATAACCTTTGTTTCTGTAAATATTCACTAATTTTTAAGTTCATTTTCTGTGAGAATTTGTGTCAGTGTTACTTGATCATGAAAAGCAAACACAAAAGGAGTGAAATCTTGGCCAAAGAAAGTTCAAGTTAAAAAATATCACAAATATTTGCATACTTTTTTTTTGCTTAAACCACTCAGTTTTACTACCTATTTTGTGCTATGTAAATGACTTATTTTGTATTTTGTAATTGTAAATGAAATTAACATATAATTCCTCTTTTGACTCTGTTTGGAGGGGAGGAAGAATTAGAGGAAAATATAGGGTATCAATTGGAATTAGGTGCCTAGACATTTTTGAAAATCCCAATAGGCATCTCTCTGTATTTTTAGGTACCTGAGGATATTTAAATGTCCAGATCACAAAGACTGTGATTGTTCTAACAAAGGCTATGTCTACACTTGCAAGTTAGGTCGACTTAAGGAGGCTTAAGTCGACCAAACTTAGTCCCTGTCCACACCAGGCTTTCATTAAGTCGATTTAAGAAATTCCTTAAGTCGACTTAATGAAAGCTTAGGTCAACTTAATAAGAACCGCTGGTTTGGTCGACCTAACCCTTAGGTCGACTCCTTAGGTCAACCTTAGCACAGTTTGGACTCTTAAGTCCACTTTATTAGTTGACCTAAGGGCAGTTAGGTCGAGTTACTAAGTTTCCGTTCAGGGAAACCACTTTGTTAAGTCGACTTAATAAGGTAGACTTTAGGTTGACTTAAATTCGATCTTATTAGGTCGACTTAAGAAAGTCAACCTAACTTTTTCTAGTATAGACATAGCTGATAAGAGATAACAAATGGAAAACAAGAAAAACTCAGGGTGAATATGAAGATGAGAATGGTCAAAAAAAGCCCAAAGGTTTTTCCCCTAGGAAAAGGTGAAGTAAATATAGAAAACAGAAGAAAATAATCTTTCAAATCATGACCCGCAGTGGAATCCATTTGCTCAGCACCCAGTACCCATGTGGAAAGGTACTGGATGGGACCCTACATAGGTGTAGAGTTCTGCACTACCAGATCCCATTTCAGGATCAAGGAGTTAGGGTTCAGTGCTGCAAGCTCTTAAGTGTAGGCAGACCCCTTTGCTCTTACATAGTCTTAGTGAAATCAGGAGGGATCCATACAGGTGCAAGTGTCTGCCTGTGACAGATTTGTCCCATTCACCAGCAGACTGGTACTTCCTTCTGGTTATCTGGGGATTAGCTTCAAGCTGACATTCATGTCACTGGTCTGCACACCGTCACTTTTCCTCCTAGTTCAACTATGGCCATTCTCATAGCTGTTAGGGCCCACAAAGACTTCATGACTTGGCCCTCCAGCCAAACCATGTCTATGTTCTCCCCTTCTGGGGGAGTTTTGGCTTCTCAGAAGTCCAGTCACTTTCTCAGTGGCCATTGCAGTTTTTCAGTCCCACTACTTCTTCAGTGACACTTATAGTCATTTATTCCACCATTTCCCCAATGGCTAGTCAGGGAGAGAGGAGGAAGGACCCTGGCCCACTCACTACTCTAGATCCCAGCCCAGAGACCCTGTGGATCGTTACCTTCTACTGCGCCTCAAACTTCTTTCACTGCTGTTGTCTCCACTTCCCCCAGCCTTAACATCTTCTCTTTCCTTCTTCAGAGCTTGCTACCCACTTCCAGGAGAAACACTGTCTCAGGTTCTGCATGACTCTCAACCTGTGAGAGACACAGCCTTCTCTCTATGAGCTCCAGGTAGTGACTGCCTTGCTTTTCCCTGAAGTTCCTTTTATATGGGTCTTCTGACCTTTGATTGACTATTCCTCCCAGCTTCTCTCTCATCAGTTGCCTTCTTCAGAGCCTTCCTAGGTCTACTTTTAACTCCTTATGTGGGTTAAAGTCCTCATCACACTGCCCATGTACAGCCCTATTCAGGCAGGGGGCTTACATCAAAGTCTGTCTGTAGTGAACAAATTGCAGGATTGGGCCTTTGTATTGTAAACTGCTTGGGGAATAAAAATAGTTTTTAATTTGCCTTTAATACCCATTCAAAGTAGGGACTGCATCTCTGGGATGAAATCCTGCCCCCACTAAATTCACTGGCAAAACAATACTGATTTTACCCCAGTTAAATTAGGATCAGGGCCTTAGTTATGTTTATAATGAAATACACTTGGCACAGGAAACAAAATTTTAATTTATGCTTCCAGAAGAAAAATAAATGGTTTGGGCTGCATCCCTCTGCATTCTTGTTACCACAGTGCTTGCATTTTCTTGGAACTGGTCCACAATTGAGACTGCAATTTAGTTTTTGATTGAATGTTTTTCACATTGAATTTTACTTTAGATTTTCTCTAGCCTTTTAAAACCAACAGTATGACTTCTGTTTACTACTCTTTCAATAGCAAAGAATATAAAGCAGCAGCTATGGTATTTGTAGACTTAAGTTGTTTTGTTCTTGTTGGGTTGGTGTGACTAGCTCTTTGATGTTAAAAACAATGTAATATGCTGGAGAAATTATGCTTGATTCACCCCTTCTGGGAGGGAGGGGTGAAGATTTCACCATCTAGCAGCTGCAGAGGAGAAGTGATTCACCCCAAGAGAGGGCTGATGAAGGTACAATTATCTTTCTCCCCCAGGATTTCTGTCAGGAAAGAATAGCTGTAATTTATGGCAAGGAATCTATGGAAGCTATTACAGACTGGGCAAGTCCCTATAGAGTATAGTGAAGATTGTGTTTAAAATTACAACTCATCACTTTAAATTTTAACTTGTTTTCTGGTCCTCCTTGCAGGCTGGGGGACGCAAGGTAGAGTGTATGATCTGGGTCCCCAGCAGCCAGTCTGCAAAAATGCCCATCTTGAGCAAGGTGGATTGAGTTGTGACTGTCTGCCTTGGGTAGCATCCTGGTATGTCACTCTCTCTATTTGCTTGTTTTGTGTTAGGATTTATATTCTAAGAATTAAAATGATGTTATAATGCAATCTTTCAGGACAAGTATTTATGTTTTACTTTTAACTCTCTCTGGGTGTGCTGTGAATGTAAGTGCCCCCTGGATAGTTAACAGTCTATTGTAAGGGACCCACTGTCTCCAGGGTGCATTCCTAGATATAGACCTCTTGTCTGAGTCATTCCTTCTCAATCCAGCCACTCTAACTTCCAGAAGTTCTGTCTCAAATCTTCTGAGTCCCCAGTTTCTTAACCACGCTACCTCAGAGCATTTAGGCTTCCAGTTTAACCCCTTTGGGGACAATGTGACGGGAAATAAAGGTACACAGACTTAACAAAGAGATTTCTCCAGCCAGTCTCTTTCCTCTTTAAAAAGCCTCAAGATCTATAGATTTTTGTGATATAAGTCCTGAGATATACTCTTCTCTAGCCTGATCTTCCCCCTTCTGTGAATCTGATATATGGTCAGTGTTTCATCCTAGGGAAAGTCCCTCCTGCTTCTTCTGTTTCCAGCCCTCTTCTTGCATGTTACAATGGATGATCTCCCTTCAAGAGACATGTCTTTCTCTTAAATACAGCCTCTGTCCTTTGGCCATATGGTTGGGCTGAGAAGTTACAGATTCAAATGCCCTTGTGTACAGAATCCATTCTTGTATGGGTTTGGCCAACAATCTAAGCTGATGGTCCTAGATCATTTTTTGGTGTCTTCTAAATCATAGTCATTCAATGAGATGTGAAGCAACTTTCCTCAGCAGAGTAGCTGTCTGGAATATATCATAATAACCTTGCTGTTGGAAATGTTACAAATGTGTTCAACCTCGATCTAAAATAGATCTCACAATTAGAGCTGGGTGAATTTTGATTTTTGATTTTTTTTTTTTGATGGGATGGGCAGGGTATAAAACTGAGCTAGATGTCCAAATATGTTTAAATATAATCAGTAAAGATATTGAAGTCCAGTGATATCCCTGGTTAGTGTTAGGAAGTGATTCAAGGGGTCTGTGGCGTAATTTGGAATGCAGGAGTCATTCAAACAGATTTAAATTCATTCTAGTCTTTGGTTGTGTAATTAGGAGAGGATTAAACACAATAATGGCATACATGTATCATAGTCAAAAATTTCAAACCAAGCACCTAACACTACTTAAAGATCCAAAATAAAAAGGAACACAATTTTCATTTAACGTTAATAAGATACAGACGCAGAAATGCCTTAGTTGCTTTTGAAAATCTCCAGATTCAGTTTTGAGTGTCCATTCACAGAAACAGGTTAGAAGACAGGCTGCAGATTACAGTTTGAGTTTTGCATAAACTCTTCCCCATGGAAGAATTTGAGCTTTCCTCTGGGCTCATTTGACATCTACTGGGTGCTGGGTTCTATGAAAATTGTTCACTGAGCTCTAGCCTTCATCTGCTCACACTCACTGACTGACAACTGCACTCTAATCTGCTGTAATAATGAGAGTCTCCTTTGATATAAACTAACAATAAAATTACTTCATTTCCTTTTTCTTGATTAATTCTGCATCCCCCATGTGCATATTTACCTTGATAGATCAGAAAACCATTTCTCAGAAAATGAACAAATTTACACAGCACTTATCTTAAGCAGACAGTAGTGAAATTGGCAAACTGGTTTTCAGAGTCTCATTGTCTGTGGGTACCTTGTGTGTCTGCTTTTGCGTTTCAATATTCTGCTTCAATCTTTTGGAAAGGTAAGTTCTAGTGTAAGTTAGAAATGGTTTATAAGATTCTTTTAGTTTGTCTTAGTTATCAAGGCTAATGCCATTAAACGATGACCCTGACTTTGTCTCAAAATAACAAGCACAGTCATGTCCTGTTACACCTTCCAAATGTTTTTCACTGCCAAAA
Organism: Pelusios castaneus; assembly: GCA_007922175.1. Lineage (NCBI taxonomy): Eukaryota > Metazoa > Chordata > Testudines > Pelomedusidae > Pelusios > Pelusios castaneus. Next base: position 5,575,931 of record ML685807.1, on the reverse strand, counting down.
TTCAAAAGGCAAGTAGACAAATTATAAATTACAGGAACAGAAGGATTTGTTTTTGTTTGTTTTATCAAAAAGAGGACTAATACTTTGCCTAATTTTTTAAATAAGTGTAATGAGGAGCTTAGGGATAGTGTCAGGGTGGCTAATGGAAATGAAGATATTGAAATAAAAATGCTCACATACAATGTGGAAGTCAAACTCAAACATCTTAATGGGATCAAACTGGGGATGCCTGGATAATCTCCATCCAAGAATATTAAAGGACCTGGTACATGAAATTGCAAGCCTAAGAGCAAGGACTTGTAATGAATCTATAAATTCAGGAACGTACCCTGTGACTGTGGAATTGCTAATATATTATCTACTTTTAAGAAAGGGGACTAAAAGCTATCCAGGAAACTACAGGCCCATTAGTTTGACATTAATTTTATGCAAGGCTTTGGAATAGATTTTGGAAGAAAATGTAGGTAAGGACATAGAGGTAAATGATACTTGGGGAAAAATACAATATGATTTTACAAAAGATAAACCTATCTCTTTACAAAAGGTATACCTATCTCTTTCTTTGAGAAATGAACTAATGTTTTTAGACAAAGGAAATTTAGTAATCTAATATACCTGCATTTCAGTAAGGCATTCAATAGAGTTCCAATGGGAAATTATTAGTTACATATGAGATTATGGAGAATAATGCAAGAACTGAAAAGTGGGTGAAGAATTGGGTAAAGGGGAGATTACAGCAGATCATACTGAAAGGTCAAATGTCAGGCTTGAAGGAGGTTAGTAATGGAATTTCTCAGGGATCAGAATTGGGATTTTAGAACCAACTATATTTCTCATTTTCATTAATGATCTTGGCACAAGAAGTGAGACCATCCAAATAAAATTTGCAGATGACACAAAGTTAAAAGGTATTGCCCTTACACAGGAGTTCTGGACTAGCATTAAAGATGACCTGGAAAACCTTGAAAACTAGAGTAATAGAAGTGGGGTGAACTGTAATAGTGCAAAATGTAAAGTCATAAACTTAGGCAAGGTCTACAATGGCAGCTAAATTCGGCAGGAGTCAATGGGAGTAACACAAGCTATGCAGAGTAGCTTGCATAACTCCTGTGGCCTTCTTAACTCCTCTGCAGCATGGCATCTTCACTGTGTTGTGCCAGTGGGTCTTAACTGGCTGCTAAGTTGAGCTGGAAAGATCGAACTGATAGCAGCGAATTTGACAATGGAAGTGTAGACATGGCCTTAGGGACAAACAATAAAAATGTTTGCTATAAGCTGTGGACATATCAATTGGATGACTATAAGTTCCCACTGTGATGTGGCCATGAAAAAGGCTAATGGAATTCTAGGATACATTAATAGAGATAGGGACGTGTTATTGCCATTATACAAGGAACTGATGAGCTCTCATCTGGAATATTGTATACAATTTTGGTCTCCAATTCTTAAGAAGGGTGAATTCAAACTGGAACAGGTACAAAAAAGAGCTACTAGGATGATCAGAGAAATGGAGACCCTTACCTTATGAGAAACTGCAGAATTGGAATTCATATGGAGATTTGACTCTGTGAACTCAGAGCTGAATAGTAACTATGGAACATGTGGGAAATAAATTTGTTAGTCTTTAAAATTGCCACCAGACTTCTTAAGTGTTTTACTTTATGAGAGAAGACTTAAGGAACTTGGCTTTTTTAGCTTAACAAAATAAAGACCTAAGGGTGTTGTTATTATTATTCTCTCTAAATATATCAGGGGATAAATATTAGGGAGGAAGATGAGTTATTTAAGTTAAGCATCAATGTTGGCACAAGAACAAATGGATATAAACTGGTCATCAACAAGTTTTGTCTTGAAATGAGAGGAAGATTTCTAATCATCAGAGGAATGAAATTCTGCATCAGTGGGAACAAAAAATTATAGCTGGTTTCCAGACTGAATTTGATGGATTTATAGAGGGGGTGGTATGATTGTGTACAATGGCATATGGCTCATCCATGTTTGCTTGTAGTAAATATCCCCAATGGCCAGAGGTGGTACATGAAAGGGAGAGGGCTCTAAGTTTCTACAGAGAATTCTTTCCTATGTGTCTAGCTGCTGGGTCTCACCAACAAGCTCAGAGTCTAACTGAAGTAAGGAAAACATAATGAGAGGGAAGAAGCCATCTTGGGATCCATCATTGGACAGACACAAGTGGCACAGCTTGTGCAGACACAGGGGGTGCATCTACACTGGCAACTTAGGTTGACTTAAGGACACTTAAGTTGACCAACACAAAGCCACATTCACACTGGGCTTTTATTAAGTTAACTTAAGTGCTTCCTTAAGTCGACTTAATAAGAACTTAAGTTGACTTAATAACACCACCTCTGAAGGTCGACTTAAGTCTTAAGTCAATTTCTTAAGTCAACTTAAAGGCAGTGTGGACGGATATGTCTACTGTTACGTCGACTTAACAAGGTCGACTTAAGTCAACTTAAAGTGTAGCCACGCTGTTAAGTCAACTTAACAGAGTCGACTTAACTTTACAAGTGTAGACATAGACAAGGAGCAGACCTGAGAAAGACTGCAAGCAGGGGGATTTACATGTCTGGGAATAGAATATAGGTGAGCAACCAACTAAGCAAAGCCCTTTCACCTAGGAAGACAGTCCAAAGCATTAAAGGCACATAGGCCTAGATTCTGAGAGGTATTTAGGTACCAAGCTCTAGTTGAAATCAATGAGAGTTAATCAACTAAATCCTTTTGAGGAGCTGGTATTTAATTGAATTGATGGGAGGAATTCAGATATTTGTCACTTACCAGTTCTATATTTATACTAAATGTTGTTTTTTTTTTAATAGGAAGGACTGGATTTGTGGATGCGGGAAGAGCC
>ML685807.1:5544338-5573049 GCA_007922175.1 Pelusios castaneus | reverse complement strand
ATACCTTGACTTTAGCAAGGCTTTTGATACGGTTTCCCACAACATTCTCGTTGGCAAGTTAAGGAAGTATGGGTTGGATGAGTGGACCGTAAGGTGGATCGAAAACTGGTTAGATCAACGGGCTCAGCGGGTAGGAATCAATGGCTCGATGTCTGGTTGGCAACCAGTAACGAGTGGAGTGCCCCAGGGGTCGGTCCTGGGGCCGGTTCTATTCAACATCTTCATTAATGATCTTGATGATGGAATAGACTGCGTGCTTAGTAAGTTTGCGGATGACACCAAGTTGGGGGGAATGGTAGATACTCTGGAGGGCAGGGACAGGATCCAGAGAGACTTGGACAAATTGGAACAGTGGGCCGAAAGAAACCTCATGAGGTTCAACAAAGACAAGTGCAAAGTCCTGCACTTAGGACGGAAAAATCCCATGCACTGCTACAGGCTGGGGACCGATCAGCTAAGTAGCAGCGCTGTAGAAAAGGACCTGGGAGTTATGGTGGACGGGAAGATGAATATGAGCCAACAGTGTGCCCTTGTTGCCAAAAAGGCCAATGGCATATTAGGCTGCATCAGTAGGAGTATTGCCAGCAGATCGAGGGATGTGATAATTCCCCTCTATTCGACACTGGTCAGGCCACATCTGGAGTACTGTGTCCAGTTTTGGGCTCCCCACTACAGAAAGGATGTGGACAAATTAGAAAGAGTCCAGCGGAGGGCAACAAAAATGATTAGGGGGCTGGGGCACATGACTTATGAGGAGAGACTGAAGGAACTAGGCTTATTTAGTCTACAGAAGAGAAGACTGAGGGGAGATTTGATAGCAACCTTCAACTACTTGAAGGGTTGCTCCAAAGAGGAGGGAGCTAGGCTGTTCTCGAGGGTAACAGAGGACAGAACAAGGAGCAATGGTTTCAAATTACAGCTGGGGAGGTCAAGGTTGGATATTAGGAAAAACTTTCTCACGAGGAGGGTGGTGAAGCATTGGAATGGGCTATCTAGGGAGGTGGTAGAATCTTCATCTTTGGAGATTTTTAAGACTCGGTTAGACAAAACTCTGGCTGGGATAATTTAGGGGGAGTGGTCCTGCTTTTTAGCAGGGGGTTGGACTAGATGACCTCGTGAGGTCCCTTCCAACCCTATTATTCTATGATTCTATGATTCTATGATTCTATGACATGGCCTCCATTTTCCACTGTTAGTGCAGATTCAAAATTCAGTTGTGTTTTTTCTTCTTTTATAAAAAGAAATCTCCAGTATCATCTAGCTCTAAATAAGGGAAGAAGAAAGAACAAAATTACGGGGAAGGGAATGGAGGGGCTATAGGAGGACGGTGAAAAGTTTTTCAGTAGTTGAGCAGATTCAAGGTTTTTAAGATGTGAGTGGCAGAGAGAAGTTTGGGCATGGAATGAACTGGAGACAAATGTTAACTTTTGAGAGGCAAGTGGTCACACTGACATTGAGAATGAATGCATGTAGTCTTCTGTTTGTTTCATGAAACATAATTATGCAACAGCTAAATCAATTCATGTTGCACAATGGTGGATGTGTTTCTTTATTAAATGTTTCTGTTTTTCTCAGGTAGTATGTGTGCCAAATGATGTAATAGTTACCATGGGAACTATCTTTGTATAATGAGAAATATAGAATAAAGCTGTGAGAGCTTGCAAATACCCACCTGGTATGCAAGCATGTTTTTGGGGATTTTTAAGGCATACATAAATAATAATTATGTCCTGCTTAGGGTCAGATTCTGACATCCTTTTCACTCTTTGAAAAGTCACATTCATATCAGTGGGCTGCTTGCAGAATAAGGTAATACTGAGTATAATTAACTGAAGCAGAATATTTCTCTCAGTAAATTGCTCCTTCAAGTAAAACAATCAAAATGGGAAATTATTAAGAATAAGTATGGATTTAGGAACTTATCAAAAATACAAATAACAGGAATCAAAAGTGTGCTCTTTTGGAGTTAAGAAAAGTTCTCAAGTATAGTATTTCTAAGATTCCGTAGTTTAGTAACAAAATAATGTGTTTTATTTGTTAGTTAGCAACAGACTTGCATATCCCACGTCCCCTTCTTTCTAGTCTTTCAATTTGACAATCTTTCTGTCTAATGTTGGAAATAAAGAGGAAAACATTTTCAGTAAAAGCACTTCAAATACTCTTTTGGGACCCACAGTGCTTCTTCAAGACTAATATTTTCAAATGCTGTGACTTTTCTGACAAAATAATGTGTTTTATTTTTTTTATCCAGAGGGAGTGTATAAACTATGGCACCTTTTACTCTGCTTTTATTCCAAGAGTCTAAAAAATCTTAGACATGTGACTAGTATTGAGAACTAGAAGATAGAAAGCAGTAGGTCTCAATGACACTCTTTCATTTCCTGTCCATGGCTCACATGGCTAAAAGCAATTCTTTAGAAATCAGACAGGAATGATTGATCTTTTTTTTTTTTAAATGGCTAATCTGACATTACTAAATTGTTATAGGGGCCTGAAGGGGTTTCATTATTATTATATTCTTGGAGAACTTTACTGAGGTTGTTCACCACTTTTAATGTCTAGGGAGTAGCAAATAATTTGCTTCAGACCAGATGGATGTTAAATTCTAGTTTAAAAGGATAAACTGCAAGATAGATCTTCAGGCATCCTTAAGCTTTCAAAAATGTCAGCTGATATCTTGGTTTATTTGTTAATATATAGAATATAGCATTTTAATATGAAAAGTCTTTTTGTGAGAAGAGATCTCAAGTTTCTCAAGTCCAGAGCTGTGATACTTTGATTTTATAAAGGCCAATTTGTAGAAATAAATCTGTTGTTTAATTATAATACTCTGTATTCACACACACCTTTTAAACCAAGAACCTCAAAATACTTTACTGACATTTGTTAATCAGTGATCTGCATTCACTGATGTTAAAATCTTTACTCATATGAGTAAGCCAATAGTAATATTTCTGACCACTGACATAAGTAAGAATTACTCACCTGAGTGAGGACTGTAGGATCAATCTCCTAATCGCTCAACAGTCCTGTGAGATGAATGTCATTGTACTTATTTTCCAGTGGAAGGCCTTGATCCTGTAAGTTGTTGCGCATCCTTAATTCCAGTACATTTCAGCAGGTGGTGAAAACTCTCTATACTTCACAGTATCACAGTGTTAAACAACTGACCAGAATATAGGAATATTAGATTCCTTTAATTGTGCATTAGTCACATCCCAGCTGTTAGGCCATGTCTCTATGTCTCTTTTTAACTCCCCATATTAAGATTTCCTTTTGTAGGTTTCATATGAATCTTAAAGTAGGATTCCTATTGCAATTCAACTAAGAGATTCATAGGATTTCTTTGTTTGAAGATATCTTTTAAGGTAGTGAGAAAGCACTAATTTATTGCATATTTGATTGCTTTCTAATATGGCAATACTAGGTTTACTTAGATTTCCCCTCATCTGTTCCACTTTATTTTTATACTCCTTACCTTCCCATTGGGCAGGCTATTGCATTCACTTGTCCTTCCAATACTTTCCTTGTTTTATCTTCTCTTTTCTGCTTTATATGGTCTGAGTTCTTTCTCTTTCTGTTTCAGTCCTTTTTTCTTTTTTCCTCTCTAATTTTTCCAAGCCATTATGGTCTTGAAGTAATCTTTACCTTGCTCTGTTTTTGTTGGACTGAAGATTGACAGAAATAGTCAATCACGTTTTTATTATAGGTTGAAACCAGCATACTATTGTTCTTAAACAGATAAATAGGCTAAGTCCATTGAATGTATTGTTCACAGTAGACATTTCCAACAGCTTTAGCCCTGGGTCTCTTTACATTAAAAAATATAATCATTCAGGATATCTTACAACATTTCCAACAGCCCTCGGTGAGTTAGAAATACTAGCTATGAATGATCTATAATACTGCGTCTTCTTTCTGCCTTAGGTACCACAACTATGACTTTCATATAGCAATAGAATTCTCAAATCTTGGTTCTTGATAAAGTTTGTTTTAGAAAATGTAGAAAGATCCTTTATCATTTTTTTTTACTGAAAAATTGAAAGGCCTCAATTGCCATTGCAGAAAGGAAGCACGTCTGATAGGGGAGCCTAGCAAACAGTTCTGAATAATATATTTTGGAATTTTAGCCTATTTATCTTCTTGTCTATTAAAAATGCAACTGGAAGCATGATCTCCATAATGTCCCAGATACCAGTGTAAAAATTAGCCAGATTATCTCTTACATCAATGTAACACACAGTGTGGGTCATAACTGGCATCTCTGTTCCACAAAAAGAAAAACAAACAAACAAAAAACAAACAAACAAATAAACAAACAAAAACACCTTGACATTTTTAATTCTTTTCATTTCAGAACAGAAGGCCAAATTTTCAAAATCTCCCACTGAAACAGAAATTCCAATGACTGCAAGAAATAGGGGGCTAGTCACCCAAGTGCAGGCTGTTGCACAGTGAACAGTTTGGACTCACTGTGTTATATACAGATAAACCCGACTTGCCAAAAAAAAAAAATGCCACCTGTTTCAAAACAAATTCTAGATGAAGTCTTTTTTCACAGTCAACTTAATCAAGAATAGCTCAATAAGTGTACATCTGTTTGGAGTTTTGTGTGATGAGATGGGAGCTGATCACAGTTACTTTAGAACGCAGAAGTTTGTTGTCTGTCTCAGGGACAGGTTCTCAAACATTTGCTTGAGATCAAAGAGGAAGTAAGAAATTTTTTTTCAGACAAAGACTCCCCACTGGTAAAAAAGTTTGCAAGATACTAAGCAGCTTGCTTTGATAGCTTGCCTAGCAGACATTTTTTAACACTTTTGTGTGTTAAATACCTCACTTCAAGGGCAAGATGCTTCCATCTTTTCTCTCACTCAGAAAATCAAAAGTTGGATCAAGAGACTTTCCTTGTAGTATGCTCCTGTGCACAGCAGCAGTTTTGACTGGATGAATTTTTGGATAAAAATGCCTTGTCAAAGCATGACCATTATCATCAGCCACCAGGGATGATCTCTAGTTTTGAGAGTACTTCCCCGAAAAGGATCAGAAAACTGAGGAATGGATTAGAAATCCCTCTAATGCAGCAGCTACTGTAAGTGCTGTTGTATCACTAACAGTGGAAGAAATGTTAATAAACCTTTCTTGTTATGAAACATTTAGGCTGAGATTTTTTATGCAAACTCTTGCTCACTTTTGGATTTATGTATGGGAAGAATGCTGTAACTATGAAAGTACTCATGCCATTTTCATCCTCCTACTTGCATGAAGATGGCCTCTCAGCACTGACTTTGCTGAAAAACAAATAGAGGGCCCATCTCACCGTTGAAGATGACCTCCATCTTTACTTTAGGCACACAGAGTCCTTGCTTCAAGGATCATGTTCATCAAGATAAGATCATCCCTCCCATTAGTCAAGGTCCAAAGGGGTAACCGTGTTAGTCTATTGCAGAAAAACAACAGAGTACTGTGGCACTTTTAAAGACTAACAGATTTATTTAAATCTGTTAGTCTTTAAAAGTGCCACAGGAGTCTGTTATTTTTCCCTCCCATTAGGTGCATATTTATTTTTTTAGGTTACCTTGTGATTATATTGGGACTTAAAATATTTACTGGCTACTATTTGTTGATACAGTGCTGTAATGCATTTTTTTTTAAATTTAAAATACTAACTATTCTGAGTAACACAGGGCACCTGGATCATGTAATATTTCTTGTCAAAGGGGAGTTGTGGTGCAATGAAATTTGAGAACCACTGGGCTAGATGCTCATGATTGTTCTTTGTCGCCTGAAAGTCTATGGGTATATCTACACTGGCAATTTAGGGTGACTTAAGTAGCCTTAAGTCGACCTAAATTACTTCCCATCCACACTGGGCTTTCATTAAGTCAATTTAAGAAATACCTTAAGTCAACTTAATGAAAGCTTACATCAACTTAATAAAAACTGTAGGTTAGGTTGATCTGACCCTTAAGTAGACTCCTTAGGTCGACTTAAGCACAGTGTGGACATGGATTTAACCCTTAAGTCGACTTACTAAGTTCCCGTTCAGTGTAACCACTTTGTTAAGTCAACTTAATAAGGTCAACTTCAACTTAAAGTTGACCTTATTAAGTTGACTTTAAAAAGTCAACCTAACTTTTTCTAGTGTGAACATAGCCTATGAGTCTATGTTTCCTATTAGCATTTTGATTCTAAGAAAACTGCAATTTTAGAGGAATAACTGTTTGATCAAAAAACTTTTCAACCACCTCCAACTGTGAGATACATTCCTTTCTAGTAATCCTGATGTCCTATTCTTTTCCTGGATAATATAAATAACTCCCTGACTTTCCTGGGAGTTACTTCTATGCTGTGAGGAAGAAATCAGTCCCTAATGTTTACTTAGATCACTGTTCTACTAATATGATCAATATCTAGAATTACTATCCTATTATTTTATAAGACACACTTCAAGGTGTAAACTTGACAGTGAAGCCACATGAGCAGTTCGTGATTATAGCTTCAATCACATTGGGTTTTTTTTTTTTGTTTGTTTGTTTGTTTTTCTGTTTCTTTTTGTATATGTTGGAAAGCATATGGTTTTATCGAGAAAAACATTTGTATGATCAGATGTATAACTAAAAGCTATTAAGCATGCACAAGAAACTCCTTTCCAGGAGCTATCAGTAATACAACTGTTCATGATTGTCCCGTTCTGAAGGAATTAGCGGAATGAAGAGTGTTCATCTGTCCAACGCTAATGTTATCCTTAGTAAGTGAATACTTTTCATCTGTGGTAACTGCAGGCGAAAAGATGGGCTTGCCAAGCCATTTTTTGGATTTGTTACCTGCAACCACATTTTGCCTTTCCAGCAAAAGAAGAAAAAAACACTATTGCTTCTGGTTTTGATTTTGGTTTCACCACCTGTAGGTACAGAAGAAAATTGAAACCTTCACAGGCTGGTATTATAAAGACAGGCATTTGTTTTATAAGGAGAAGTAAATAGAGAAAAGAGATAAAAGGGGAAATGTAGAATTAAAATGTGATTAATTGCAGTTAGAGAGGAGAGAGGAAGAAACAAACAAGACAAGATTATTGGTCTCTAAATAGCTCTGTGAGCACTGATGAGCAAGGGTACAGGGATACACAAAGGCTAGTACCTTTGACCACAGTTGGACCAGCAGAAGTATTTTGGCAGCTCGTCTCTAAAACATCTGCTGGATCCACTGTATGTATTCCAGCTTTCAAATTAAAAAGCTGCAGCCACTTATCTGACGCAGAAGTCTGACGACCTGAATGAACTGTGGGCTTCTAGTCGGTGGCAACTTTTTGGTATGACCTACTTCACAAGACTGGAAGCCTGATCCTCAACTGGAGTAAATTGGAGTAGTTCAAATGAAATCAGCAGAACTATGCCAATTTACATTAGCTCAGGATCTGGCCTTCCATCTTCTGGCTGGACTAGATATGGACCAACGTCCCTCACTAAACAACTGAAGAAACAGTCAGAAAAGCAAGAGAAAGTACGGTGTTGGGAATTCACTTCATACACAGCAGCAATACAAGCTGAGGCAGACCTAATTCAGCTTGCTTCTCATCAGGCTCCTGCATAAACAGTTGTTAAAGTGCATTACATCACTTAATAGAAAAATATTAATCGAACAATATAAATGGTAGGCTAATTAGCATACTAAATTTGTTAATAGGAAATAATGGGCCCACTTACAAGACATGCATGCACAAATAACTCTTTCATGTTTGAAAAACAGCCAAATACAAATCAATTAATCCATAAATGAAATATGAGAGAGTAGGAAACTTAGGCTCAGTTCTTACTCTACAGGACATGAGTAACATACTTTGTCTTCTACAACAGTTTCTTGTATCATGCAGCAGGAGAACAAGTCTCCAGCCAAGTAATTGGCACCGTACTCAAAGGATATGTTCTAACTGATTCCTCTATCTCCCTTTCCTTGATTACTGCACAAACTAGGTAAAAAACAGCAGTACAAAATGGATGGTTTAGATACTACACTTGAATGCTGTAATGTGCTTTATAGTTTGATGGGGGCTGAATCTTCTTTTTCTTTCTAGCAGTTTGTTGAGGTAACTGTTGCATGGCATTATGAAAGCATCAGTTTTATAGTTCTGAAATCATTAATTATATGTCTGCACTGGAATAAAAGACCTGTGACATGGCTACAGCTGGCCCAGATTAGCAGACTCAGGCTTGCAGGGACAAAACTTGTTGTGTAAACATCTGGGCTCTGACACCATCAACCCTCATCCCTCTCCTCCCCTCTGAGTCCCAGAACACAGGCTCCAACCCAAGCCTGGATATTTACAAAGCAATATTTTATCCCTAGGGCCTGATCCCCATAAGCACAAATCAAAGGACCCAGAACCAGCCATGGTTGGTTTCTTGCGCTGTAGACATACCCTAAGAATGCATCTGATACAGTGCTATGAATGCTGCTTCGTAAAATTAACAGCAGCACAAGTATTACTATAAACATCCATCAGTAGCCTGCAGTACATATACACAGCATGAAAAACACTGTTACTTTGTGTATGGTCAGTAGATTCCTCACATGCTGTCCCAAACATAGAAACATAGGACTGGAAGGTATCTTCAGAATCATTGAGTCAAATTCCCTATGGCTATGTCTACACTTACTAAAATTAGTTCAAATTAGTTAATTCGAACTAGCAAAATTTAGTTTGAACTAAGCAAGTGCCATGAATGGCATTTGGTTAGTTCGAATTAGTGATTTGCATTGAATTCAAAGGGCCGGTTAGTTCAAACTAAGCAATTAGTTCGAACTAACATGGCCACATTGGTTAATTCGAACTAACTAGTTCGAATTAACCCTTACTTCAAATAGCCTATTCGAATTTATTAGTTTGAATTAAGGAAGCCCTTAATTCGAACTAATTAAAACCTAGTGTAGCCATGGCTTTAGTTAATTCGAATTAAGCTTCCTTAATTCAAACTAACTTGCCAGTGTAAACATAGCCATATGATAACATATGATTAAGGCAACCCTTAATACTGTTCATAAGTTTAGTAATTCCATCTTAAAAGTAGCTAGGCTGTTTTCTCCCACTATTCCTATTGGAGGACTGTTGCAGAACATCCATTTTCTGATGATTAGAAGCCTTCTAATTACTAGGCTAAATTTATTCATAGCCAATTTATACCTATCTATAACTTATCTTCTGCAATGTTATCAAGACTTGTTGAGCCTCTCATTCACTGTCATACAATTACACTGGATAAAGTAGTAAATCAGAAGTGCCTGCTGTTAATGTTCCCACCCTTATTTTGAGTTCTAACACAAACAGCATATTGTTTCCATTTGATCAAGTACATTTAGATTATAACAATTCCAGGATAATGAGGAGGAAGTTTTTCTTTTGAAGATCATCTATATAACATGTTCATTATCATCAGACCACTGATATATCTTTTAACTGAAGGCTTTTTAGCTGAGGCTGTCTTTAAAAATATGTTGTTAAAAGAGTAACAACAAATAAGTTCTGAATTGCAATTCTATTCTGAAAACATTGAACAGGGTGGGTTACGATGTTTCTCTGGGTAATTCCAGATTGAATATGATATTTACTAATAAAAAGAGTTTTGTCTAACTAGCAGTGCTGTAAAAGAACTTAAGATCTGAAATTATATGGGTTCTCAGTACTCAGACATCAATACTTATCATCCTGGGCCATCCTGGGCCCAGACTCATCTGAATTCCAGGTGAAATTAGGATAGTAGAAGAGAGGAAAGATGATCCAGGACTTAGGACACTAATTTAAGAGTTGAGATATCTGTGTTAAAGTCCCTGCTCTGCTACCCAACTTCCCGTGTGAACTGAGGAAAATCACCAAACTTCTCTATGGCTCGCTCAATGCCCCATCTGCTGTATGGTGACAATAGTATTTCCCTATTTCACAGAGTTGTTGTGAGCTAAATATAAAAAAGATTGTGAGGTATTCAGGTACTAGAGAGATATGGACCATATAAACACCTAAGATAGATAGATTGGAGATGAAGTATATATCTGTGTGTATTCTGAAGATAGACTTTCTGAACTGAAGTTCAGTTGATAATTTTGTTAATAGCAGGGAAAGCCAGAAAATAATCTAGTTTCCTCTCTGAATTACATTGACTCTACAAAGAAATAAGGAGTAGTAAGAACTTATTTTGTGCTTCCAAATCAGCAAATGTGTCTCTGTATAGGTCTGAACAGACTAGATCTGTTGAGAAAGAAAATAATATTAATGTTACACTTAAAATGTATACAAATGTGTTTTATTATAACTTTCAAGATACTGAGCCATTTTTGACCATGAACCCCACACATAAGTTATAGTTTTATAATTAGACCAGCTATGCCATCCAGCCCTGAGTGGTTATGAGTCAGCCAGGGGGGAGACGATGGTCTCTCTTCACCCTCCCCCATCCCCAAGACTGGTTGGCCTGATTGCTGACAAGAAACCCCAGCTTGAGTTCTTGCTCTGAGGCGCTTGTCCCAGCAGAGAATGGAAATGCTCATTCCAGAGTGGGAGCTCAGGCCTGTCTAACTAGGGATGGGTAACTCATTTACAGGCCATCTGATTGGCTCTGAGCGAATTGACTGACCCAGTTACCATTGAAAAGAGGCCTGTGAGGTCTGACTTGGAGGAAACTCTGTGACATGAACTGTGAACAAGGGCTGATATTGAGACACACAAGCTCCAGCACAGGCTGAGCATGGAGCGTACATAGGGACATCTTGGATGCGTTACAAAGTAGCCCGCAGGTAGAGGCTACTCATGCTCAAATCAAACCCAGTCAGAAGCTAGCTGAAAGCAGTTCTGAATACCCTGAAATTAACTAAACACTTGCCTGAAAGTAGTGAAGGAGAGCGCTCTTATATGTCCCAGCTTTGAAAGGTCCCAGCCAGGAGAAGCATAGTCATCTGGCACCTAATGAACATTAGGTGAACATTGCAGGGCAGACAGTTCTCATAACCAGAAGGGACTGAGTAATTTTAGGCAAGGGTGTCTGCTGGGTGCTGGACTGGAGAGCAGCTCTGCATCTTCCACTCCAGACAGCCTGGCCTAGTCCTCCAGTCACAGCAGAGAAAGCCTTGATCAGCATGACAAATTAGAAGGACAGATGCATAACAATGTAAGGGTAACCTGAATTCCACCATTATAACCTTATACAGAACTGAAGTATTGTGCACCAAGAAGAAAGGCTTGAGGTACCTAATTCTTAGCTTGGGGCTGATGTAGCAAGATCAATGAGACAGGTTAAAGACTATTTGATTTTTGGATACGTAGTAATTTTTTTTGTTTGCTATTTAGGCTTTTGGAATTAAATGTGTTGTTCTTCCATAGTATTGTTTCTGGGATTAATTATAGGTTTAAGGTATTTTGTTTCAGCCATCTTTGAGTGATGTAAGTGTACAATTTCCAAGCTGAATATATGAGAAATATATAATTTTATACTGATAAAAAAAATAAAGAAAAATGACCTGATTCTTTACAACTTTTCCCCAAAAAATTCATCTTTGTGCGGAACCAATGGTTAGAAAAATTACAGAAATAATTTAATGTATGTCATGCAGTTGTAGCTGTGTTGGTCCCAGGATATTAGAGACGAGTTGGTCTCCAATCTGTAGTTGGGCCAATAAAAGATATAACCTCAGCCACCTTGCCTCTTGGAAAGAATCTGAGATTGTTCTGAGTAACCAAAGAAAGGAAGTAGTAATGGAATTTGTATCTCAGATTAACTGTAAGCCTATTAGTGACTGCAATGATGATCAAACAGGATAAAATAAAGCTGGGGGTGGATGGGGGTTGGGAGAGGAGGAGAAAGAGGACTGTAAATTATGCAAAAATTATCTGGTTCTTGCTATCATGAAAACATCCAGCAAAAGGCATTGTTTCTGCTGTCACGTCAGTCAGTCACTCAGCAGTCTGGAAGTTTAAACCTCTCAGAATATTATAAGTCTGTTGTTTGGCAACACTGGTTGCCAGGGCAACACAAGCCAGTGCCACTTCCTCTACTTGCTGATGGATGCTGTCACTTGAATACAGAAATCAGGGTCCTGAACTGACCTGATGCCCCACAGAAAGCATACATCATGGTATGAAATCGCTGCTTTATAATGAAATGCTGATGTGTTTTGAAATTTTAAATGTGTTTTTATTTTTGCAATGTTCCCTGATGGACTGCAGTTCATTCCATTTACAGTAATGTGACTGGGAGAGGTTATAGAGAGTTTGACTTAATGGTCATAATACTACTGATGCACTTGCATTTGTTCATTTTCTTTTCACAATTCCAGGTAACAGATCTAATACAGAGGTATCAAAATCTCTTTTTTGGCTACCTACTGTGCATCAGTCCATTTCATAGAATCATAGAAGGCTTGGTAGGGACCTCAGTAGGTCATTTAGACCAACCACCTGCTCAAAGCAGAACCAACCTCAACTAAATCATCCCATCAAGGGCTTTGTCAAGGCTGGCATTTCATTGATACAGAATCACAGGGGCACAGTGGAGACCAGAGAACATATTTACATAGTTGGATGGAATTTTTAAGTAATTTGGTATCAAGAAACATTACGTGTCAATTGAGTCTGTTACACAATAGTTTGAGTTATACAGAAGACTTTTCAAGGAGGCCTGTGAAAGAGATAGTGGCCAGTCTAAATCTGAATACTCCCCATGCTGTCCCTTGTTGCTGAGGAGCTGAAAAAGGGTCTACTGTTCCTGTTTATCCTGGGCTGCTTTTTGCATGTCTGCTCTGTTGTTAAGTCCTGTAAGTTTTCCATTTCTGAATAGCATACAATGGAGAGATTATTTCAGTTGGCTCCTTTTGCATGTTCCTCAGCTGCCCAATAATATGCTTGCCATGGCAGATGCTCTGACTTCATTCTTAACACATGTCCGAAACATTTCCATCATCTCTTCTGGATAACTTCAGAGATAAGGAACTCTCGATTTTGTCATTAGGTATAAATTAATTCCATTTAATATCTACTATTTTCCTATGGAATTTGCTTTCGGTTTTAGATGTTTGTCTATATATTTGGTGGACTGACAGTTTCCACACCTCTGTATTCAGATGGAAATAACATTATAATTGAATCATCATAGTTTGGTTTTAAAATTGCATATTTGCAATGACCCAAACTTGTTTAAGCTGGTTAATGGAACTACCATCTTGCCAGCTGGTGATATTATTTTCTTCTGGAATGTTATAGTGTAGTGACATGACCAAAGGAAATAAGCATGGACAGCACTAATGTCTAACTCATTCACTCTATACTAGTGCTAAGCATTTTGATGAAAAACAGCTAGCTGTGTTTTGTGTGGATAGATGCCTAATTACAGCATATAGATGTGAATGGGAAGACTCCTGTTTTCATCTGTGGGCTTTGGATCAGTCCCCTGGTATGAGGTGAGCCTAGGCAACTTTAGAACCTATTGGCAAATGGGAAGAAGAGCCAGTTTTACTAACTCCGCGGGGTCTGCTGTGCAATAAGAGTAGAGGACCCAAAACCATTGCCATGGAATAAAGACACTGGCAAGGAAGGGGAGAATGAGAGGAGGAAGACAATGTAGTCATGCAGCAAGTCCAGAGATTAAACAACCAAGCACCAGGGCAGCACACACAGAAAATCAGCCAAGGTTGAAAAATAAATGAGGAAAAAATGGGTAAGAGTTAAGGGTTATAAAAAATAACAAAGAAGTAAACAGAAGTTTGAGAACTCCAGCCCGATGATGAAATATACCCTTTATTTGTAAATATTGACAAGATCATCTCTGTGTTTATGAGATCCAAACCCTAATTCCAAAAAGAGATATCTGGCTAGTGATAGCTATATGATTTGTACTTGTGTAAGTGGCTAAAATAAACTTTAATAATTACAGGTTTTGAGACACTATATTGTGAACTTAATAAAGTTGAATGGTATATAACAGATACTCAACACACATGGGATTTTGTAGTTTCTTAAAAAAAAAAATCTTCATCTGTAAAAGGCTCTCTTCAGCGACTATTTTATTGTACTTCAGCCCTAGATAGCTGTCAAGACAGCATCAGACATACAGTACAATTACAGAATCTGATGGAACATAGCAACTGTGTATACTCAATCCATGTGTGTGTGTTAAAGCCATCCAGAAGATACATTTAGGGCTTTCTAGTTTTAGCTGGGTCTCAAGCTGCTCTTGCTTTTAGCTATTTCTGAGTTGCACACATTTTTTTTAACCTTTTCATATAGTCAGCATATTCTTTCTTGTTTAAACCCACAAAATAACTAAACATGAGAATACCAATCTTTTCAGGTGCAATTAACTTTGGTCGACTGGTAACAAGATTAGCATCTGACAGTGCTATTATGCTGCTCTCTTCAATGAAAACCATGACTGTAGTAGATTCAGAGTAGTATTCTGTCTGTGGTGTGTTGGAAATGCTGTTTTAGCTCCTTAACATCCATCTACTCTGAAAACATCCTGGAGTCTTCTGTGCAATCAGGATAGAGACGGGCATTGAAAGGACCTCTCCCTTTTAATAAAATGACACAGCAAAATAGTAAATATATTGTGTCCCCAAAATCTATGTGTAGATGTTCCACTCTTGCATGGGAAGGAGGTGAGAAACATATGCAGCAGAATCATGCTTTTTCTTATAGATTTCACTGAAGGTACTCTGGGGTCTGTGCTTGGGGAAGTGGTAGAAAGTAGCTGGGCTGGGGAGAAGTGGACAAGCCATCGTGAATATACCTTATCTGTCTTTCCATCAGCACAATAGAGCAGAGTGGACATATAACACAGCTAAAAGCATACAGTTTGTATTGCACCATTTGAGGACCCTTCGTTCAGCAGATTTTTGAAAAAGTTATTGACTGTGATTACCTCTCAACCTGGCCTCAATATAGTCTCAGGCCAGGGACCCTGGAGGAAAATTAGAGGTGCAAAGTTTGAGGCAAGGGGCATCTGTTTGGATGGAACATAAAAAATACCATACTGGACCAGAACTTTGGTCTATCTAGTCAATTATTCTCTCCTTCAAAGTGGGTAGTAAGAGCTGCTTTAGAGGAAGTGCACGAAGTCTTGTAGAAGACAATAATGGAATGATCATCTCGCAAGGACCAATGGAAGCTGGTTTACATGGTATAGCCAGCCAATATATGTTCAAAATCCATGACTGAGGCCCCCTAAAATTACGAGATTGGTTTAAATGAACACAATAATAATAATAATAATAATAATAATAATAATAATAATAATAATAATAATAATAATAATAATGAAATTTGGGTTCTATTTGTTTATCATCTGGTTTCTGAGATTTTCAGGTATATTCAAGTTGTTTTCAAATATTTCTCTGTTAGAGCTAGTAGAAACCTTTCCCCCCATAATTTAAAGTGAGCTTCACCCGCAGTTACTTTTCCCCAGGAGCTAGAGCTTTAAGTAAAACAACGAAAATTGTGACATTATTTATAATATGAATGTGAAGGATTCTGTATCTTCTAAAACTCTTTGGAATCCTCTGAATTTTATTGGTTGTATCTATGGATGTCCTTGGCCCCTGATTGTCACTATTGATCAGCTGTTTGTGTGGACAGCTTTGAAATCTGTTCAGCCTCCACTCTTCAAAAGTACAACTGAGAAGCAATCTTAGTACAGAATCTCACAACATATAACCTCCTCTTAAAAACTTTGTGAATAGATAAAAAACAAGCAAACAAAATACCACAATTGATTATTTAATGATTTTTTAAAATGATTTAACATTTTTCGAGTTACTAATATTTTCATTGTGTTTATTGTATCCGTATTTCTCTCAGGCTTTCCTCAATTTCTTTCTGGTTTTGATCAAACTTTTCTTTCTTTCTTTCTTTCTTTCTTTGGCTCATCAGGTTGGTTTACTCATTCTAATAAAATGAAAACAAATGGTAAGCAAAAATCTTGTATATATTATTTGTTAATTAGCATAGTGTTAGGGAAATTTCTCTTGTTTTATTTAGAAATACTTGAAAGCTCAAGGAAATTATTTTGCAGACATTGACTAAAGCAATACATCATAAGAATAAAATGCATTTCAAGTACTGTAAATTGGAAAATTATGCACGCATTTTCCAAAATCTAAGTATATACGCTAGCTTTTGTATAGTTATAAGGGATGGTCTTTTTTTTAATTTCGGAGCTCTGATTGTGGAATGTGTATATATTCTAGTAGTTACTAGAATAACAGTATCCACTAGCTCATATTCAAAAGACAAAAATACTACATGTATTTCAAAGGCTGAAGAGAAGCATTCTGAACTCAGAAGACTTACCTCTTAATTGTCTCCTGTCTTTCTGGATGTCATAAATGTGATATTAATTATTATATAGAAATATGGGCCAAAGTTTTAAAGGGGTTTTAACCCAGCAACTAATTTTGCATATACCATTTGCTTCTACATTCACTTTTAGCCATAATTAAGTTTGATTTACTGTGTAATTTTACATTTACAGGATGGCAATGAAAAACTGATTTTATCTGTATAATTCATAGTTGCTTTATTTCTAAATTTTCCTCACATAAAGTAAGGATAAAGGCCCAAACTAAAACATGTGCGTAAGTCTCATTGTGATCTATAGGACTGATATTTAAGTGTATCCTTACTTGATTTCATTAATCGGGATTAAATAACTGTATAGTTGCTTTAATATCAATATTAGGCAAATTCCACAACATCTGTACAATTGGTACATAATGTCAAAGGCTATGTCTACACTTAAAAAGTTAAGTCGACTCTGTTAAGTCGACTTAACAAGTCGAATTAACTTTTCAAGTGTAGACAGAGCTTTGGCTCCCCACTGATCCCTTCTTGTCAGGATCTGTGTGGCCCTGGGGAGAAGAAAGCGGGAAGTGCCGTGTCTGTGGAGTGCCGGAGAAGACAGCTGCCAGCGCTCTATGGATATGGGAACTTCTGGGGATCCCCTGTCCATGGAGCGCTGGAGAAGAAAGTTGCCGGCGATCCATGGACAGGGGATCCCAGAGGTTCCCCTGTCCGCAGATTGCCCAGGAAGACGGCCGCTGGTAGCTCCCGGAACAGGAGAGCCCCGGGGAAGAGAGCTGCCAGCTGGGGCTCCCTTGTGCCCAAGCCGTGTCTCTCTTCCCCCAGTCCTAGGTCGACTTAAGGAGTTAAGTCAACCTAGGGCATCCACATCGGTATTAGGTCGACTTAATAAGATCAACTTAGACCTTAAGTTGACCTACCAGGTGGTAGTTATTAAGTCAACTTAAAGACACCCTTAAGTCGAATTAATGAAAGTCCGGTGTGGACATGAAGTAATTTAGGTTGATTTAAGCATTCTTAAGTCAACCTAAATTGCTGGTATAGACATAGCCAAAGTGCTTCATTCTGAAACCTAGTCTGTGATGGTCACCATGCTTATTACTTATGATGGAAGAAATGTCATAAGATAAATCTTTAACAATATGATATTGGTAGATGCAGACCAGATAGGGTATAAGGTTTTAAAATCCTAGACTGTGAGGGAAGTCTGCAGTTTGCCTGTGTAGACCCATCTAAAATCAGAAGAAAAAAAACCTGCTCCTTGATTTTGAATAAATCTGTAGGTGGGCATTTACATATCCATGTAAACATATGAAAATGCACAACCTTTTCATGCTTTTGACTGGATAACGGTGCAGAAATCATGGGTTAGTATGTTCAAGGAGCTGGACCAGCAATATCTGCATGCACAGACCATGGATTTTTCTCATGCACATTCAGAAATCATGAATTTGCATGCATATAAATGTGCACCTACCAACATAATGACAATGAGACTGCTGATTTAGAATGGCTGTATTGTGTATTCCATGGCTGTCTGAAACTGATGAAGGTGAGAACACACAGCCTACATCTGTATCTAAAACTGAAACATCCTTTGTAATCCTTTCCTTGTGCAGCAATTGATGGCTTTTATTAAGATAATCCTTCAGGTTCAGATAATAGGTTACAAATAAGTACTATTAAAACTTTTTTTTAAAGTTAAGTGCTAAATTAGTAATACTTCTCTCTTGAAAGTAATTTTAATATTTTAAGTAGTACAAAATGTGATTTTTTTTTTCAGCCACAGTTACTGAACTTGAAAACTTTTGAATGAATAGTTTGATTTGAAATTAGCAAAATCATTTTAGTGGTATGTTTGTTAACCAAAAAAAAAAAAAAAAATGGGGCTGGAGGCGGAAGCTTTATAATACAGAAGCTATATACAAATTGCACAGTATTACCCAGGGTGACAGCTGTTAAGATATTCTAAAGAGGTGGTAAATGAACTTTATAAATTCAGTAGGTGTTTTCTTTTAGCATTATTTATCTCAATCTTATGAATACTGACATTTTGTTTGGGATGACCAGTAAACAAAAATTCTGTTTCATAAAAAAATTCAAGGTTTTGAAGTTTATTTTCAAAACAAAACAAAACAGAGCTTTCTAATTTTTTCTGAAGAATTTTAGAAAAACCCCCAAACTCTTATCCTGTCACTAAGATCTGATCCTGTAAAATGCTGAGTGCCTCCTGTGAGATGTTAAGTTTCAGCCCATTGTATGTTTGGGATTTGAAAGACTCGTGATATTCATATAAAAATTCAGGGACCTCACAATTCTGTGTTTCTTATTCAGATATGAACGGGCAAGTATTAGTTACTGATAACTCCTGTTCATTGACCTGAGAATGTACTATTAGTCAGCCCATCGTAAGGGCACATTCTTTCTGTATCCAAAAAGTGATGCATCTGTTCCTTTACTATACTGTAGCTTTCCAGCAAGTGAGGATGGATATTGGAAGAAAGATAAACAAAATAATAAAACTCTTCAATCTTTAAAACAAGCAAGGAGTTCTGTGGCACTTTTAGAGACTAACAAATTTATTTATCCCGTGAGCTTTCTTGGGAGAAAATCCCACTTCATCAGACGGTTTTAAGATGGTGAACTTATAGAATGGGAGGAAAATAAATGCAGGAAAGTGTAAATCATAGGATCAGGTCAGATTGTTACGGCAAATCAATGCAGTAGTTTAGATTCAAACACTGGGGAGCAGCATTTAGAGGAAGGTGAGGTCAAATCACCTGTTGTAATGAGAAAAAAATCCATAGTCTTTATTTAGCCCTGAAGCAACAGTGTCAAATTTGCATAAGTTTCCCATCTTCAAAGTGACTGATGAAATGGGATTTTCTCCCATGAAAGCTCACGTGATAAATATTTTTTTTAGTCTTTAAAAGTGCCACTGGATTCCTTGTTTGTTTTGCTGAACTAGACTAACATGGCTACTTCTTTGGAACCATTCAATCTTTAAAATATCCAAGTCAAGATAAAATTTTACTCTTGAAATAATTTTTCCTATTTATTTCATTTTTAGGCATGACACACAATTAGTTATGTGCTATTAGGGACTATTCAGTGAATCTCCTTGGATGATTAAGGTTTATATGGTGAATCTCAATAAGGCTGGAACAGCCTTCAGAGAAGCTACAGTAATTTTTATTAGCTGAGTATCAGGCCTAGTATGTGTACATAGTTTCTTTCCAGAGCAGCTAGGTACTGCACTTCCTTATGCATACAATGCATTCATATTTGATAATAGACTATTGATTCACTAGAAAAGTAAAGTTGATCTTATTAAGTCGTCTTAACAAAAGTCGACTTAACTTTTCTAGTGTAGACATAGCTCCTTTTGGACCTCATTAAGTTGACTTAACATTTTAAGTCGACTTAATAAGGTTGACTTAGGCATTAAGTCCACCCAAAATGAGGTGTTATTAAGTCAACTTAACTTTTCCTTAAGTTGACTTAAGGAAATGCTTAAATCCACTTAAGGAAAGCCCAGTGTGGACGCAGAGTAGTTTAGGTCAACTTAAGCTTCCTTAAGTTGACCTAACTTGTAAGTGTAGATGCACTCTTAGGTTCCAGGGTCATCACTACCCCAAAAATTGCTTCTGGGCCCCAGTCCTGGGCCCGATCTGGACCCTGGATCTCTGGCTGGGTCCTGGAACAAACTCCTATTTCCACTGGCCTGCAGCCCGGAACCTCAGCTGGGGTTGGGGCTGGCACAAGAGTGGGCTGCCTCCAGCCTTGGGTCCCCACCCGGGGGGGGGGGGGACAAATTGGGCTGCCGCTTGTGGGTGGGCCCCAAATTCCCAGCTGCAGCCTCGTTTGGGCCATTGGCTGCAGCTGGGCCCCAGGTCCCTGGCCACGGTGGATGGGGCAACTGCCTATGGCTGAGCCCACATCCCCTGCCACAGTGAGGGACGGATCGGCCATCACTGGTGGGTGGGCCCCAGGTCCCTGACCACAGCCAGATTGGGCTGCATCCTACAGCCGGGCCTCAGGTCCCCCTATGGTGTCAGGGTCCCCACAGTCAGAATCAGGTTGGGCTGCCACCTGCAATCAGGCCCCAGGTCACCACTGGAGTTGGGGCCCTCTGTGTGCCCAGCACCAGCAATGCCACTGTCTTAGGAAACATTGTATGGCTCTGGGGTCAGCTCTGAACTCACCAGTAGATTTTGCTGCAAGATGATGTATGGAGTAATATAATGATATCCTAGGAGCAGACTTGGACGAAGAATATGACTTAGTCACATTCTCCCTCCTTTTTTTCCCCAAGTCTGGAAGAGGACATTGAATATTGGATGAGCACTGTACCTTGTTCAGTGCATGCTCCAGTATACTAGCAGAGCTCTGCTGACTGGTGCATTGGAGGGGTGGAATTAAAGCCTTGACTGTGTCCACTTCTCAACCTCTTCTTGCCTATCCACCTGCATGCATTGGGCATGGGAACATAGTGGCCTTAAGAAAGCTGCTTTCTGCACCTTCAAAGTTCATTTAGTGTGAATAGCCAGCTCAGGGGATCAGTGGGGAATGGCTTACTACCCCTTATGCCTCCGCACAGACAAATTAGATAAGACAAATAGCTGTCCCTAAATATCTTCTTAGGTTCAAATTATTTTTAATGGCTACATTTTTATTTACAGCCATTCCTAGTATAGGCAATTAGATTCCTAGGACTGTGCAAAAAACACTAGTGCAGGCAGCCACTACCACAGAAAAAAAGATGGGAACATTTTCTGTAAAGGAAATGGAAAATTTCCATATGCTTCCACAATCTTTATATTTTATTTTTACTGTGCAAAGTCCTTCTCTTTACTGTCAGGTCTAAGGCGAGCACAATCTTGTAACAGGATTCTCTCAGACAATTAAGAGTAATGCTGCTGGTTCAATACTTCACTGTTTGTTAATGCACTTATACCAGCACCTCTAAGCCTAAGAGAAGCTGCTCTAGTCTCAGTTGCTATATACTGAAATGTGGCTTACTACATGATTAGGGTCTAAATGATCCATCCTACTGCTTTTATAAAAAATAAATTCCACACAAATTTAAAAATGGAGTCTGTAGAATATGATGACTAAAAGGTGCCTGGAATCAGAGCACTAAGTCTGCCAGGTTTCTTGGGAAAAAAACCAAATCTATATTTTGGGGTAAGCCAAATAAAATCTCTATATATCTTATTTGTAAGCAGAAAGTAAATGCTCTCAAACAATGAAATGTGAATCGCCAGAAGCAGGCATCAGGATTTTATTGAAAAATTCCCAACAGAATGAAAGTTACATTCTGAGGCTTACTCCTTAAAGCAGTCTCTGCAATCCAGCAACATATCTGCTTGTGGCAAGCTAAAGAATCTTAAACAGTTACTGACATTTCATTTAAAATACAAGGCAAGTGGAAAAAACACATGGACAAAGCCATGTAGAATCATAGATTTCTAAGGGGAGAAAGGCACCTAGACAGATATTAAGTTCAACCCCTCGCACAACCCCTTGTTTGTCGAACGTGTTCTTTTAAACCCTCAGTGATGGAGATTCCTCATCCTCTCTTGGAAGTCTATTCCAGAATTTACCTACTCTTAAAATTAGAGACACTTTCCTAGTAGCCAACCTAAATCTAGGTGATGCTAGGTTGGGAGCTGCCTAAAATAATCAATAGGAAATGTTGAGGAGCACAGTATGGTTGAAATCCTGTCCCTCAAAGGGATTTATGAACCTCTTTTCACTCAGGATCCACAACCATGAACCCTCTCTGGAGATAAGTCAATTTAGTCTTTTTTTCTAGAAAAAATGAGGAGGGGAAATAGTGTCCTTCCTCATAGTTTTTAAATCAGCGCTTACAATACTCAACTGGGATGTGGGTCCATATTGCCACTCTGCTTAATGTGCAGTGTGAACTAGAACTTAGGTTTCCCACACATCAGTTGAGTGCCCTTACAATGCAAAAATGCATTTTGTCAGGGATTCACACTATTCACAAATTCACATTATTCACACTGTTCACAAATTCAGGATGAAGTCAGTCTAAGTTAGCTAATGTGAAATGTCAAGGAAGAGGAATGATTCCTAAACCTTGTCTTCTCTGGGTAGTTCAGCATCTAAGTCTGGAATGGAGGAAGGTACCCTATCTCTGCAGGGGATTCTAAGCTACAGACCCATACCTGGAATCAGGCCTCTAAGATGTTTTGAGACTGAACTCCCTCATAACTTTTAGTCCACTAATTAGGAAACTCACCCAGGATATAGTAGACCCCCTTTTTCAAGTCTTCCCTCTGCCTAATGAGGCAAAAAAATTCGAAGAGATGTGCCACCTTTCAATATTGTGCCTTAACAACTGTGCTATAGAATATTTTAAGATGTGGTTTCCTCAGTTTCTCCTGATGAAGTGTGGATTACCTAAATAAAGAGAGTCACTGGGCCAAAAATGGAGTACATGCAAATATGAGGGTGACTCTATAGGTTAGTGGTTAAAGCACTAGCTCATCATCCTGGAGCTGGGTCTCTATTCCACTGAACTTCCTTTAGGCATAAACAGGTGCTTTTCCTGAATGCAAAGGCATAAAATGATATTTGCATTTCTAAAGTACAAATCTGAACAGAAGGCTTTTGGTTTTGAAGTAAATGGAATGTTTTCAGGATTACTCATGCAGAAATTCTTATAAGTACCTTATCAAGAAATTAATAAAATCTTAAAATAAAATTACTAAGATCTGCTTTTGTAGATTTGCTTTAGCATCCTAAGACAAGCTTTGAAGCTGTGTAACTGAGCATGCAAGTCATATGGGACTTTCTGTACCCTGACTGGATGACACAAAATTTATAAATAGGAGTAGTGCCTCAATATCCCTACATATCTCATCTTTGATTCTACCATGGACAGAACCAAATTTTATTATTTTGTCCCTCCAGCTCCTCTCTGTCCCCGGCTCCTAAAAAAGTTAAATTTCTCTCTCTAGTTAGGATTGTGACTTTCAGCAATGTGGTGGTGTTTTGTTTTTATTCCCCCCATCCCTGTGCCAAAGCTCCATAGCTTAAATAGCTTATATAGCAGCAGTCAGAATAGGTGATTGTGCACTCTTACTAAGTACCTAAATGTATAATAACCTGATTGTTTTGCACAAATATTCATTTTCACACACAGAAATTGATATTTATCATTCAACTATTTATTGGATGCAAATATAGCCACAAACTTTAGATATATGACCCTTCTATTTAGCTCTAGAATGGTAAATCGTAAACTTTTTGGGTCACAAACTCTTTGTTTTGTATATGGATATACAGCAACTGGCACAATGGTCCTTGATTCTAGATTGAGGTTTGCTAACAGGGAATTTCAAGGGGGAAAAATGTTAGGCATCAAACTCCCTAGAAATCCAATGGGAATTGGGTGTCTCTTTGACTTTTGGCTCCTTTGAACCTCACCGCCATAGAAGCTAGTGAAATACAAATAAATAATAATATTATTAATATTGTATACCAGTTGGTTAAATTATTTCAATATCTGCACACAGACATTTGATATTAAGAGAATGTAATAAAATGAACTCTGGGCTCAGTCAGTTCCCCTTAATGATGTCCCTTATTGCTTTACTCGTTGCATTCTCATCTTAATTTAAAAAAAAAAATCAAGAATGTCTTGCTTGATTCCTTGCTTTCTTGAAAAGTACTACACAGCTAATAAGAACAGCCTGTTATCTCTCTTGTTTGATGTATCCATGGTAACAGAGCTGTATCCACAACCCTGGAGTTCACTTAAAAGTAGTCCCTGTGATTCTGACCCTAAAAAGGCTTTACACAATGCTGGAAGCCTATCACTACGTCCCATTTATTTATTTATTTTCAGTTTGTGATTTTGCAGTAAGCTTAAAGGGCAACCTGTTGCTACAGTTTTAACTGGTATAACTCACTGTAGCGGCACAGGATTTTAGATTATTTGAAGCTGAATACTTCAGTTACTGTAATTTAATCTTCCTATGCAATCTTATTCTCTCAAGAAAATGCTTTAATGACTTCCTTTCTTCTGGGTTTTCTGCCTGCTGCATATACATGGCACACTCTTTATGTTCTCTCAAATCAGCTTCCTCTCATATTTCACCCAATGTGTTTGGCTACACAAACACTCTGGCTTGTGACTACTCTTTGAAATTCTTTTCTTTTGTGCATTCACCACAAAAGACAAAAAGGACATAAAGGATCTTTTTCTTTCATGAAACAAGTAGTGTCCATTTGTGTGAATTAGCCAAAAAGATAAGACTTCAAAAGAATAATACTTTTTTTTATTCCAGTACACTGTATATAATATCTCCATTCCAATTAATTTAACTAAAACTGTCCTTTCCTAACTTTCTTACTAACTTTCAACTCAGTTACACATCATTTAATGATCCAACAAGGGATTGCAAATGAATTACTGAGAATTAGGATTTAGCAAAATTGATGAATTTTGTACTGTATGTTAACAAATTTTATGTAATTTCTAATTCATCAGAATTTTGTCTCCTGTGAAATGTCAAAGGGTCAATCAATATTCTCCACCAATCATCTAGAAATCTCATATTTTAAATTTTTCAGATATTCTAAATATGTCATGGAATTCCCATAGTACATATAGTATACTTACATCTTTAACGATCATGTCTTGTAGAAAGAAGACAAAGAGGATTAGAAAAACACACTGTTATTTTTATACACATTTATAAAACAGTGGAACCTCAAAGACTTGAATAGCAGAATTACAATCCGACCAGTCAACCAAACACCTGCTGAAACCAGAAGTAAGCAATCAGGCAGCAGCAGAGGGGAAAACAAAAAAAAGAGAGCAAATACTGTACCTCTTTTTCAAGGTCCACATGCAGGACAGAAACAGTCTG
Source organism: Pelusios castaneus (assembly GCA_007922175.1). Classification (NCBI taxonomy): domain Eukaryota; kingdom Metazoa; phylum Chordata; order Testudines; family Pelomedusidae; genus Pelusios; species Pelusios castaneus. The sequence continues at coordinate 5,547,810 of ML685807.1, read as the reverse complement.
GGATCTGTGCTGTTTCTGTAATCCAAGGGCATGGTTTCCCCCTCTCCCACTCCACTGTGATGGGGTAGCTGTTTTCAACAACTCTCCCACCGCCCGCCCAACCCAAATCCAGACCCCAAGAAAGAAAGCTCAAAGACTCATGGACTTTAAAGTCAAAAGGGACTAATATGATCACTTAGTCTGACCTCCCACACAATGCACCCACAGAACTTCACCCACCCACCCCTGCAATAAACCTGTAACCTGTGACTAAATTTTTAAAGTCCTCAGCTAATGATGTAAAGACTTTGAGGTACAAAGAATCCATCAGTAATTGAGCCATGCCCCATGCTACAGAGGAAGACAAAAAAAAAAAAAAAAAGAACCCCAGAGCCTGCTAATGGAAAGAATTGAAGATTGCAGCCAAAGCCTGGCCTGGAGCTGGAGTGTGAGTCAGCTATGCTCTGGAGGGGTGCGTCTACACTTACAAATTAAGTCGATTTAAGCTTGCTTAAATCAACTTAATTTAATCTGCATCCACACTACATTTTCCTTAAGTCGACTTAAGGAAAATTTAAGTTGACTTTACTAAACCTAGTTTTAAGTCAACTTTTCTGGCTAAGTCGACTTTAGAAACCCCAAAGAGTAGCCCTAAGTCGACTTTAAGTCAACTTAGTGGGCTCTAGGGCTTCCCCACTGCTCTCCCTGCCAGGGTGGCTGGCACAGCCACAGCCTGGCGTGCCCCCCCCCCCACAGGGCAGGACAGAGCCCTGCCCACCCTGCCCCTATGCCCTGCCAGGGTCCCTGTCAGGCTAAGTCCCCATTGTACCAAGGTACAATGGGGCAAAAGCTGAGCCCTCTGTCACTTGGCAAGGGATGCCCCCCCTGCCACCGTGGACCTGTTCCAGGTCCACCTAGCCCCTACAAGTCGACCTAGGCATCCAGTGTGGATGCTCTAGGTCAATTTGGCAGGGTCCCCTCTAAGTCGACTTAATTTTTGAGTAGGGACATGCTAAGTCGACTTAAATTAACAAGTGTAGACATAGCCGAGGAGTTTTAAAAGTCAATAGCCTGTGCACTGTTTCAGCCCAAGCTTTACCAGTGGCTGCACTCCTGGATCCTGCCAGCACCTCTGGGAGCGCAAAGGGCAGGGGAGGGAAGAGATTCTGAGAGTCGGCTGGCACCAACACCACACCACGTGCTGCCTCTGGAGTGTGGCAAGCAATGCACAAAGCAGAGTGAGCCCTGAGGAAAGGCAGCTGAGAGCTGGGGCTTATAGTGCCAAGGATGCAGGGCAGGCCCCCAAAGGCAAGAAATAGGAATAGGGCAGGGAGTTGCTTGCAAACCAGGCAGTGCTGCCAGGTGTCACCTTTGCAGAGATCTCGCCCAGCCTCAGCTGGAAGACACTGACTGCAGGGACCTGTCCCATAATCTTATTCAGAGATACAGACATTGCAGAGTTATGAAGAACCTCCATTTCTGAGTGTTCATATCTTTGAGGTTCTATTGTATGTTGTAAACACAAACACAGGTAGGCAGCCAGGGACAGTTTCCATTTCCAGGAGCAGCACATGTTGCATTCTGGGTCCTGATATCCCTGTCAAAAGTCATGTCATTTAGTCCACCGAGGTCAGTGAATGCACTTGAGGCACATCAGCATCTATAAGAAGATAAGAAACTGAAATGAGATCAGTCAACTAGTTCTGGGTTACTTTCATGCACTGTGTCAATGAATAGAACAACCCATTGCAAATAGGCCCCGGAAATCCAGGGGTGGTCATTAGTGGGCCAGAATCTCTCAGTAGGAGACACAGACCCATCTCAGGTTCGTGGTTAATGTCCTGTAGTTGGCTTGTCAACACAGACAGGTTGGATACTCATGGAAAATATTGAAGGCAACCAATTCTAGCATTGCATTGCTTCTGTTACATAAAAGTCCGTGGTAAGCTCCTCTTCTGGCCCTTTTACTGGTCATTGTTGAAGTAGATTTTGCTCTTCCTTAATGATGTTATTAAATATCTCATTCTTTATAGAGATCATTATCTGGCATTTATCTGTGAAGATGTGAGTCAAGTGTCTAAGATCAAAAATGAAAACTGCTAAAAGGTTTTATGTAGGGGTGCTAAGCAAGTGACATTTTCCTAGATAACTGTCATCTTGTCATGTCAGATTACTTGTGGTAAGTGGGTAAGTTGTCATTGTCCATGTTATGTTACTATCCACACATCTCTAATCATAATTCTCTCTGTTGCTTGCTATGATATAGGTATTTTTTGTTTGTTTGGGTTCTTTTTTTAAAAATACCTTTGTAAGAGGGAAACACTGGATTTTTACAGAATCTACTTCTTTGTCTCTCTTGTGTTGAACACTCATTTAGCAAGACTGAAAATATAGGTTATAATGCTACCATTGTGTTTTCTCTGAAAACTGGTTTATCATTTTCTCTTATGGCATGTCTGTAATAAATAAATTCTCTTTGTAGGTGAATTTTCTGTATTTCTGTTTCAGTGACCTGATGACTTACATCTCTCTTGTCTGTTTTTTAGGAAATTTAGTTTTCCATTCCTGAGTTAAAACAAAACAAAACAAAATAGCTTCCTGAATGAGGCTTTATTTTGTGATATAACGTTCAAATTTGTTCTTTTTTTTTTTTTTTTTTTTGAAGAAGGTGAGAAGCCCTGTGGAAAAAAATAGTTATACAGCACATAGAAAATGAACTGAGACAGGAGGGGAGTATCTACTGAAAAAAATAATCACCTTTCATGTTATAAACATTCTACTGGAAAGAAAACCGATCTAGCTAATTGCAATGATTATGCAAATAATTGCAAGTTTTGGATACACTACTCATTTGAGATACCTGGAGGTGAATGCCTGGCTGCGAAGATGGTGTTACCAGGAGGGCTTTGGCTTCCTCGACCATGGGGTGCTGTTTCAGGAAGAAGGACTGCTAGCCAGACTCCACCTATCGAAGAAGGGGCAGAGCAGATTTGGAAGCAGACTGGCTAACTTAGTGAGGAGGGCTTTAAACTAGGTTTGAAGGGGGAAGGTGACCAAAGCCAACAGGTAAGTGAAACTGAGGGAGACCTTGGGGAAGGGATGGAACTTGGGGGGTGCTGAGGCTATAACAGCAGGAATAAAAGAGAAGGTAGTTGGAACTGGGGGGAGAAATCAAATAATTCATTTTTATGTCCTAATGAAGTCGTAATAACTCAGGTGAGTGGGGAAGGAGGACACTGGGAGAAATTGCAAGGAGGCAGATGCGACAGGAGAGAGAATTGACAGGGCAAAGTAGGGCAATTGGCCCGGTATTTTAAGTGTCCGTACACAAATGTGAGGAGCCTGGGAAAAAAGCAGGAAGAATTGGTAGTACTGGCACAGACAAGGAACTATGATATAATTGGAATAACAGAAACATGGTGGGATAACTTGCATGACTGAAGCACTGCCATGGACGGATATAAATTGTTCAGGAAGGACAGGCAGGGAAGAA
>ML685807.1:5521144-5539338 GCA_007922175.1 Pelusios castaneus | reverse complement strand
AAATCAGAAAGGCCAAAGGACAATTGGAGTTGCAGCTAGCAAGAGATGTGAAGGATAACAGAAAGGGGTTCTACAAGTATGTCAGCAACAAGAAAAGGATCAGGGGTGGTGTGGGTTCTTTACTGAATGGGGCAGGCATGATCGTGATGGATGATGCGGAAAAGGCTGAAGTACTCAATGTTTTTTTTTACTTCAGTCTTCACAGGGAGGACCAGCTCCCAGGCTACTATATGGGGTAACGCAGAATGGAGAGAAGAGCTGCTCTCGGTGATGGAGAGTCAGGTTAGGGACTACTTACAGAAATTGGATGTGCACAAGTCCATGGGACTGGATGAACTGCATCTGAGTGTGCTGAGGGAGTTGGCTGAAGTGATTGCAGAACCTCTGGCCGTTATCTTTGAAAACTCATGGTAAACAGGGGAGGGCCTGGAGGATTGGGAAACGGCATATATAGTACCTATCTTCAAGAAAGGGAAAAAGGAGGATCCGGGGAACTACGGACCGGTCAGCCTCACCTCAATGCCTGGGAAAATCATGGAGCAGATCCTCAAAGAATCCATCCTGAAACACTTGGAGGAATAGAGAGTGATCAGGAACAGTCAGCATGGATTCACCAAGGGCAAATCATGCCTGACCAACTTGATTTCTTTCTATGATGAGATGACTGGATTTGTGGATGCGGGAAAAGCCATTGATGTGGTATACCTCGACTTTAGCAAGGCTTTTTGTAAGGTTTCCCACCTCATTCTCCTTGGCAAGTTAAGGAAGTATGGGTTGGACGAGTGGACCGTAAGGTGGATAGAAACCTGGCTAGATCAACGGGCTCAGTGGGTAGGAATCAATGGCTCGATGTCTAGTTGGCAACCGGTAACGCATGGACTGCCCCAGGGGTCGGGCCTGTGGCTGGTTCTGTTCAACATCTTAATTAATGATCTGGATGATGGGATAGACTGCGTGCTTCGTAAGTTCGCAGATGACACCAAGCTGGGGGGAATGGTAGATACTCTAGAGGCCAGGGACAGGATCCAGGGAGACTTGGAGAAATTGGAACACTGGGCCGAAAGAAACCTCATGAGGTTCAACAAAGTCAAGTGCAAAATCCTGCACTTAGGACGGAAAAATTCCATGCACTGCTCCAGGCTGGGGACCGATCGGCTAAGTAGCAGTGCTGTAGAAAACGACATAGGGGTTATGGTGGACGGAAAGATGTATATGAGTCAACAGTGTGTCCTTATTGCCAAAAAGGCCAATGGCATATTAGGCTGCATCAGTAGGAGTATTGCCAGCAGATCGAGGAATGTGATAATTCCCCTCTATTTGGCACTGGTCAGGCCACATCTGGAATATTGTGTCCAGTTTTGCGCTACCTACTACAGAAAGGATGTGGACAAATTAGAAAGAGTCCAGCAGAGGGCAACAAAAATGATTAGGGGGCTGGGGCACATGACTTATGAGGAGAGACAGAGAGAACTAGGCTTATTTAGTATACAGAAGAGAAGTCTGAGTGGAGATTTTATAGCAAGCTTCATCTACTTGAAGGAGTGCTCCAAAGAAGAGGGAGCTAGCCTGTTCTCCATGGTAACAGAGGACAGAACAAGGAGCAATGGTTTCGAATTACAGCTGGGGAGGCTGAGGTTGGATATTAGGAAAAACTTTCTCACTAGGAGGGTGGTGAAGCATTGGAATGGGCTACCTAGGGAGGTGGTAGAATCTCCATCTTTGGAGATATTTAAGGTCTGGTTAGACAAAACCCTGGCTGGGGTGATTTAGGGGGAGTGGTCCTGCTTTTTAACAGCGGGTTGAACTAGATGACCTCGTGAGGTTCCTTACATCTCTATAATTCTATGATTCTATAGGTGCATCTTCACCTGTAAATTAAGTCGACTTAAGCTTCCTTAAGTCAACTTAATTTACTCTGCGTCTACACTACATTTTCCTTAAGTCAACTTAAGCAGCTTGCTTAAGTCACCTTAAGGAAAATTAAGTTGACTTTATTAAACCTCCTTTAAAGTTGACTTTAGGCTTAAGTCGACTTTCTAAAGTCGACTTGAGCCAGTGTAGACCTGGAGTAGCCCTAACAACCATGCCAGATTTATATACTTCTAAATATGGCTAAATAGCGTCAAAGACTATATCTACACTAGAAAAAGTTAAGTTGACTTTGTTAAGTTGACTTAATAAGGTTGACTTTAAGTCGACTTAAAGCCAACTTCATTAAATAGACTTAACAAAGTGGACTAAGTCGAGTTAAAGTTAAGTCGACTTAGTCCACTTTGTTAAGTCGACCTAACCATCCTTAAGTCGACTTAATAAAGTCTACTTATGGGTTACTCCCTGTCCACACGGTCCTTAAATCGACTTAAGGAGTCGACTTAAGGCGTAAGTCGACCTAATGGGAGGTTCTTATTAGATAGACTTAAGCTTTCATTAAGTTGACTTAAGGAATTTCTGGTTTAGACATGGAGTAATTTAGGTTGATTTAAGGGTCCTTAAGTCAACCTGAATTGCTAGTGTAGACATACCGAAAATGTTTGGAATAGATCCACAAAGGGGACTTAAGCTCAGCATTGCAAAACTTAAGCTAGGTAACCAGGCTGATTATACAATGAGGAGAGTTAGACATCTAAGTCCTGGTTTACACTGTCACCAGTGCTTGACATAGCTTGGTATCTTCCATCAACATACTTACATTCACATAGCATGCCATCTTCATAGCACTGCTTTAATGGGAGATGCCTGCTTCTCTACGCAATCTTACTCTTTTCAGGTAGGTGGACTACTGGTGTTGGCTGGAGAGCCCATCTCGGATCAATTGAACAGGTTTCCAGAACCTGTTTAGTTGATCCTGCTGCATTGGTCACGACAGAGCCAGCAGTATAGATATACCCTAAGAATGGGATTAACATAAATCAGTATGCTGAACAGGAAGCTGCCTAGCTAACTGGTGGGAAGTGCTGAGGAGAGAGAACGGATCTAACACTTATCCTTCAAAGAGACTATGTCACTCGCGATTCAATCAGGAACCCTCTTCTGCAGTTGGGTACCTAAACCAGTTCAGTCTAGAAAAAAATGGTGGTGTGGTGGTGCCTATGGCCTCATTAGTGGCTAAATCTATGCTTGAGGTTGGTGTGCTAAAAATATCAGTGAGGCAATAGGGTTGCATGGGTGGCAGCTTATACTAGTTGCTTATACCAAGGAGGTGTGGATGGAAATGAGCTTGGTTAGCTAGTCTGAGCTGCTGTCCTGTGTACTTTGCTCACACTAGTACAAGCACATCTATGTCAACTGGGAATCACATTCCTAGTTACAAGTTTAGATGTAGCTGTGAATCAACCTGGCACTCTGAAGCCAAATAGCACAGAAGAATCAGGCAGCTTTGCACATGTCCACTGTCAAAAACTTAGTCTTCTTGGGGACTTGGAAACTCAGGCCCCTACAGGATTAGATGGCACATGAAAAGGGATTAAAATATTGGATTTAAGTTCCTCAGTATCTTTTTGCATCTAGTCCTTTTAGATGTTAACTAAGACATCCTCTGAGAGAAATGATTCAGTCTACAGTCCATCAGTTAAGAAATAATAAGTGAGCATGAATACTTATTTTGACAATAACAATGTCCACCTCTCAACCACAAATGTAATAATCACATACCTTTCTTAATATTTTCTAGGAATGTTTTTTTTTACGTAACTGTGAATGGAGCTACAGTATGAAAAGATTAAATTAACTTGGTTCACCAAGAAATAAGTTTTTATATGCTCTGCCTTTTTTATTTGTTTATTTTTTTTAATAAAATTATTATAGATGAAAAACCAAATTATATTACTTTGAATATCACATCATAAATTGATCTATGTACTATATTTTAAAAAGGCTGCAGGGTAAATAGAAATGCTCTAGTCTCACATTATAAGAAACTCAGCTTGATTTTTATTAAATCCTTTCTACTGCAATGGAAATTATCAAAAATTGAAGGTTCAATTTAATTTCTATAACAAATTAAACTTGGGAAATTTGTCTGAATCATCAGTAAATCTTTAGGTATGAGATGAAAGACCTTCATTCAAGAAATGGCTTCTATCTTCTGTCTCCTAGCCTATCCCATTCTATCCTACACCACCTCATTCTGCCCAAAATCTCATGGACATTGAGGTTGATCTTATCTCATATTTAATGTAGAGAGTCATATCCAGTGTTCTTATAGAAACTAAACTCCAAATAATCTTTAGAACCATGATCTTGCAGTGCTCCTTAATTTTTACCATTTGTTCCTCTGAGCAATGCTGTTTTCTTCAGTGGTTCACAGCATACAAAGCTAAGTGCTTATGTCTACACTGGCAAGTTAGTTCGAATTAAGGAACCTTAATTCAAACTAACTTAAGCCATGATTACACTAGGCTTTCATTAGTTTGAATTAAGGGCTTCCTTAATTCGAACTAATAAATTTGAATACGCTATTCGAACTAAGGGTTAATTCAAACTAGTTCGTTCAAATTAACCAATGTGGCCATGTTAGTTCAAACTAATTGCTTAGTTCGGTCCATAGAACTCAATGCAATGTTTGTTTTGGGGTTCAGTTGTTGTGGGACTTAGGATTGGTTTGTAAGGGGGGGTTCATTATACAAAAGCATCTCCTACCCTCCCCAGCAGGGAGTGTCTGCATGAATTGAAGCTGGGAGCATGTGGCGGACATGCAGGGAGGAGGCCGATGGATTATAATTCTACTGTTATGTCTCTTTCAAAATAAAACTCTGTTCCTGGTGATCGGTCTGAGTCAGTCTGGTCTGAGTAGACACACACACATAAACACAACGCAAAGCACACAGAGGAGCCACAGGCCTAGTTTCCCTAACCTGTGTAAAATGCAGACTTCCCCTATCTTGAACACCCTCATGCTGGGGCAGTAGGCAGGAAAGGCTACACTTGCATTCTTTCTCTTGGCCCCACATCAATAGAAAGTTAATATAATGAATGGTTATGAATTAATTAAAATTAGTAACCATGGTATTCCCACCAATATTGCTGATGATGCTGGTTAACCACCAGTGAACGTCTACTTTTCATGAAATTCACTATTTCCATATAAAGCCTCAATATATGGGCGTATGTAGCTGTGTTGGCTGTGGATGGGTAAGGGATGAAATACAGCTCCTTAAGACAGACGAGGGATGTATTTCTTTGGACTTTGTTCCAGTTTATGGGGCATTTGCGGACCCTGTATCTGTGCAGTTTCAGTCCATTGTCTTCTTCTTGGCCCTGCCTTCAAACCTCCATTTCTTTACAGCTTAGTCCAGCTGGTTTGGAGCCTTTCTCTGAGCCTTTCTCAAGACCCTCAGCCCAACTTCAGATATGCTGCAGCATTTGACTGGAACAGAACATTTTGTTCCAGACTTTCACATTGGTTGAATTCTGCCCACAAAGACCTATCTGGAACTGTGCATCATTTAAAAACCCTGAGGAAATGTTTTGCCAAATGATAAAGGAGAAACTGATTAAAGTAGGAATAAAATGTTCATAATAAAAAAGGGATTATAAACAATGGAAGGGAAAAAATGTCAAATTATTGATTTTTAAAGTATTTGATTAGTGTCATTGTAAATACATTACATTACTTATAAGATATTTTAACATAACAAAGTTATATGTTTTCTGTCTTTATTTCATTTATGTTTACAATAGTTATTTTCAATATACAAACAAACAAAACAAGCTTTCTAGAACTGCATGAAAAATAAGTGAATATTACAGGACATAATAGCTTCTTCTGAACAAATAAAATGCATCATTTAAAAAAGTATTTTATGGTATTATTTAAAGCACAAATTAGAGTACACATGCTAGGCAGTTTAAAAGTCTCTTTAGTAGCATTTAATTCTATCACGGAAATAGAAATTTAGATTTTTTTTTTTTAAATGTGGGAACAGGTTCATACCATAAATGTTTGTTCCTGTGAGCTTTGCCTATATCAGGCCTGTAAGGTCAATAGCTTTGAATTTCCTGCATTGACTTAAATTGGCTGATTTCTTTGGAACCTGCAGATTGTTTATTTCTAAATTACTATTTTGGATTATGTTGTTGTTGTTTTTTTTCAGATTAATGATCTGTCAAGTGGCCCTTTTCTGTCTTGTCTAACAGAAAACATAAGCAGTGGGTAAGCCGGAGGCTGCCATTCCTAGTTACATGAGTGAAATAGTCATTGAATTCAATAGGTGTGCCACCCCTGTAAGTAAGAGCATATTTTGTTACACAGTTAAAAATCTATATTGACCATATTCCAAAGAAGTATCTGGATAACTGAGAGCTGGATTAGGTCTGCATAGTGTAACACTCACTTTATACTACACAAAATATCTGCTTTATGAAGTAATTCTTTTTTTTCTCATAAAGAGATGATTTTAGTTATTAGACTTTGTTGTGTTTTTGTTTTGTTCTGTTACTGAGAAGAAGCGAAATAATGAGGCTTAATCAGTATTTATTAATCAAAGATCGTTAGTCAGAGATTAACAGGGAAGACAGGAAGAACAAAACAAAACCTCCTATATTTACCAAATTGCTCTGGAGACTGGAGAAGTGACTGCAACTCATTTCTTTATGAACACTCCAAAACTCACGTCCTTATGTACTTACTCAAGACAAAGACAAATTCGTTTTCCAAAACCGATCTATAGGAGTTATTTTCATGGTATCTCAGTTTACCTAATCATTGAGATAAAGTTATCTGTAAATTAGCTGTCTTTTTATGGTATCTGAGTTTACTCAATGTGTTAAGGATATCTATAAGTAATAGAAATAATAGCTATAGTGTTTCATTATCATAGAAAACACTTGTGGCAACAAGTAATACCTAATACCTAATTAATAATTATTAATACCTAATACCTAATAACCCTTCCCACAGCAAGCAAGCAAGCATTCCTCGACCCTAAGGGACACACCTTTATATGGGTATGCAAAGGGAGGAGCCATCTTGTACCATTCCCTCACATTTACCTACCCCAAGACCAGTTAGCATCTGCCTGCCCTCTTGTATTTCCTGAACACTTGAAAGTCTATTCAGATCACACTGTCACTGTGTAGGACCTTATTTACAAGTAGTTAGACTACTTGTGGAATAAGGTAGCACTCAACACATTTAAGGATTAAAAGAATGAGACCTTTCTTCTCACAATAATGACTTTAATTTTTTTTATACACACACACACACACACACACATATAAACACACACGTATTTGGTTAAAATACATTTGATTCTTGACTCACCAATTTATATGTGCATCTTAGCTAGACGAACAACGGGAACTCTTATTACTTGACCACTCTTTAAAAGGCCATTTTTGCATATTATGCCAAATGGAATCTATGTCAGCTATAAAATCACAGCAACATTTGGGTTGGAATGTGCCTCTAATAATAATAATTTTATATAGTACTTACATAGCAGTTTTCATCTGCAAAGCACTTTACTACCAATATTACTTACTTAATTCTCACTAAACCTCATTGTGGTAGGCAGCTATTCCACTTCTCTGCAATATGGTGCATTGTTAGGTGGCAGATGATTATTTACTGAACAGAACTGAAAAAAGAAAAAAAATCAGCTAATGAGAAAGTTTTCAATGTACAGAAACTTTAAACTAGCTGTTTTTATGGAAAACCAGGTGTCTGATAGACAGACACTCCCAACATAATTGTTCATTAAATCAATTAGAAAGCATTTGATCAGTAATGGTACAGTGGACAGGTGCCACTGTAATGTACTATCATCAAATACAGGGAACACTCATGACCAACCCATTTTAAGAGAAGTGGACGGTGAAGTTTCAAACTTCACAGCCTCAAGACATTCTACTGAATCATCCCTTTTCTTTGTGTGTTGATGTGAGAGATTCATTGCAATCTGGTGTATGTTCCAACATCCGAAAGGGCATCTTTGGAGGGATTGTTATACCAGCCAGGAATCACTGGAGGGAACTGTACTTCAATCTTCTCCACCACCCTCAATCTTCCAACAGTATCTCACTGTTCCGTACCCTGTGTTGGGTGACTTGGGAGAGGGTGAACAGCTTTTCAGAATGACACAAATGAATTGGGATCTGACACTTTGTCCCTGACATTCTTAAGAAACAATCTCAGCTTTTCCTCAGTTCTGTTTTCTGTAGGTGTACTGGCATTACTTGTCATGTATGTACCGCAGGAGACCATCTCCTTATGCCAACAATGGTACAGTCTAAACAGATATTATATGAATTAACATTCCAAACACATTTTTTTAATTATGTCAAATGAAAGATCTATGTACTTGTCTTTAGGGAATAAAATGTTAACAAAATCATGCCAGTTTCAATGGCTAACCATGCCAGCTGTGCTGTATAGGTGAACTTATTTTTAAAAGAAGGATCTGTCATTCTGAAGACAGATCCCTGTGAGGTTATCTGTACACAGAAAAAGAAGGTGTAGATATATTCTTCTAGCTTAAATCTAGATAGCATAGGAAGTGATAGCAGTGCAGATATGGTGGCACAAGCCAAGAATGGGTGTTTAAGGCTGATTGGGACACTGGTATATTCTCAAGTTGGTATACATGTGTATGCCTATGCTACCACTTCTACACTACTCTTGTTTCCTGTTAACTAGACTCAAACTAGCCCGCATAAGCATATATTCACACCTTCACTCACAGAACAGATTTACCTTAAATACCGCCCTATCCCTTAACTCCCTCTTGCTTTCCCTCAGTCCTCTCCATGCTCCCCACCCATACCTCCTATGGACCCCTGGACTTCCCTCCTTGACCTCCTGTCTCCTGCCACTACCTCCATGTCCCTGTTCCCCACACCTTTCTATGCCTCACTCTCTTCCTTCATCTCTGCCTTCCATTCATTCTTCTGTCTTTACTTCTACCTTGGAGCCCTTCCATGCACCGCCCTAATCTACTACAAGTCTATGTCCATTTCTGTGCCAGTCCTCTGTAGGTTCTCAGCATCCCCTAGTTCACTGCACACACACAGGTGCCCTAGGATTCCCCCAGATGTATATATCTCCTCTGTGGCCTGTCCTCATTCTGTACAATCTAGTCCCCTGTTCCTTCTGATTTTCCAGGTCCTATGGACCACTTATCATTCTGCCTGTTCTGCAGGTAGTTTTTTACTCTAAAATAGGCAGCATTCAAGCTCATTTAGTCCATTCATCCAGTTCTCCACCAAAAGAGGATGAATTGCATAAGAAATTGTCAATTAAAATTTTTAACACAGCCTTCGGTGATGTTTATTATGTGTTTAGTGTATCTCAAGTTTGGTTTTCAGGAATGAGACCTGTACCTATGTGATTTTGAGTACACTTGATAACTGTAGTGATTCATACCATTTCACCATTACTCAGAGATGTCCTTCTCTACCTTGATCTTCTCTGTAATCAAGGAGTGTAATTTTCAGAGTTAAAAATAAAATACAATATATGGCATAAATTACTGAATATAGTGCTGTAAATAAAATTGATAAATATAGTTCAGATCAAAGCAGTCAATCTTAAAGTCAATAATGGAGATGAAGGAAGGAGAAATTAAGAGGCAACAGAAAGAGAGATTTTTTTTTTTAAGTTAGATTTGGCATGAAATGGGATGCTTTAAGGCAGAAAAAATTAGGAAAGCAGTGCTGGATATTAGGGGCAGTGTGAGAGAGGTCCAAAAAGAAAAAGATTTTATGTCTGGGCAGTGGAGGCTAGGGGAAAGGAACTGATTTAGATACAGTTCATAAGTAAATAGTCTTGATGACCATACCTGATAAATAGTAGAACTAGCTGATTTACTCATTGCAGTGAAATTACCCAACACATATAGCCCATTTTTCTGTTTGTTACTCATCCAGGAAAATATCCTGATTTCTGTAAATGTACTTATTGTTAACTATTCTCTGATGGTAAATCCATTGTATTTGCATATCAATGGAGCTATCTCGTACTGTGTAGAAGGAGTATGGAGTGGTTGGGCAGGTGAAATCCACTAATTTCTGGTTACTTCCTCTTTAAATATAAATATGAGCTGATCTCCTCTATTCTTAAATGATTGCCTCTCCAGTTACCACCTATCTCACGCCATCATTTCCAAACATCTTAAGTAAGCAATATGTAACAATTTCTTTGAGTTCCTAAACTTCAACTCTGGACTAGATTTCCTTCTCCCTGCTAACCACTTTTTCCACACCACCCTTGCCAGATTTGTCTTCCTGACCATACCTCAGGGCCTGTACTCCATTTCCTCCTCAATGTTTTTTGTGTTTCTTCCACTGTTGATCATACTTTCCTTCTTGTCTACCATTGGCTTTCCACGGGCCCTCTCGTAGTTCTCTTCCAATCTCTCTGTACATTCCTTTAGCATCTTGGTGTGCCTTCCTTCTTCCCTCTTCAGCTTTGTCTTTGGACCTGTAATCCTCTGCTTTTCTACCTTTCTTATCTGCTCGCATGGCTTCAGCTATCATGTCTGTAGGGATGACATAATTCTACCTTTCCATTAAGTATAGCATTAACCAACAATATTCAGTAGTCTACATATCCGTCTACTGTATATGAAAGTTCTGTCTCTACTGATAAAAAAATTCCTTGTTAGTCAAAATTTTCAATGTTCCAGTGGAATTGTATTATTAAGGGAAGTCATGGTCATTGAAGGAAAGACAATCTTTTAGGTAGTGTAATTCTTAATATTAGGGCAAAGCTAAGATTCTACCTAAGATTGGTCTGCATAAACTAAATTACAATTTTTAATATCTGTAGTTAATTTATTTATTGTGCCAGAAATGTATTCGTTTTAGAGATTGTGATAGTAGATATAAGGCCCACAGTGGACAGATGAGGATTAAAGAATTGCTCTGAGATCAGGCAGCCTCACCTCCAAGGTACATCAGGCCAAAGCATGTTTAGATGCTGGCAGACCTGAGAGGAGAGCAGATCTTCATTCTTCAGCTGCTGGAAGGGAACTGGCTGAAGGCAGAGGGTGCTTTCTGTTGGGGGACAGAGCTGAGAGGGAAAAAGAGGGCCTGAAAGCAAACCATTACTTTGGGACTATTACTAGAGGCTCATCTACAGTTGCCATTGCCTTGTAAGAACATAAGAATGGTCAGAATAATGGCCCATCTAGCTCAGCACTCTGTCTTTCAGCACTGACCAATGCCAGATGCTTCAACAGAAATTAACAGAATAGGGCAATTGTCAGGTGATCCATGTCTTATCATCTGGTCCCACCTTCTCTCAGTCAGAAACTATGGACACCTAGAGCATGGGTCACATTTCTGACCATCTTGGCTAACAACCATTGATTGACCTATCCTCCATGAATTTATCTAATGCCTTGTACACATTAAAGAGTTATTGCGGAATAAGCTGTCTTATTGAGGAATAAAAAGCCTACGGTACATACCTGAATGCTTCTTGTTGCATTGCAAATAGCCTGTTATACCAGAACAATAATACCACCTATGTGAGAGGCATAATACCTATTGTGAAACAGCTTTTGCGCTATAAAGTGTGTGTGAACACTGAGGAACTTTTCTTCTGCAATAAGTGGCCTCCAGAAATGTTCCAGAATTCCAAGCCTGACCACTCTGGTCTTCCACTTGGACTCCACTATTCAGATGCAACTATCCCCTCCTTCCTGAGAGTCCCAGGAACTTTTGAAATTTTTTTCTGTTTTCCTGGGGCAATGTTGAAAAAGAGCACAAGTTGCTAGTAGCTACAGTGAATAATGAGAAGGAAACACAGTGTCTCAGAGTAACTTGTAAATTTAACCACAGTGCTCAGTGCTCCTCTCCTTCTACCCAGGCTTCCTAGTACTGGAAGCTGACGAGTAGCATGATGGGATAGCTTTTTATTGAAGAAATGCAAAACACAATGTCAACACTCCTTTGCATCATAAGAAGTGCAATATGAATGCGCAATTGTGCTATAAATACAACACTTTTATTATAGTGCAAGGACTTATTGTGGAACAATTTTCTAGTACAGACATGGCCTAAGTATTTTTAGAACCCATATATAGTTTTGGCCTTCACAACATCCTCTGACAATAAGTTCTAGTCCCAATGGCTATGTCTACACTTACTAAAGTTAGTTTGAATTAGTTAGTTCAAACTAACTAATTCAAACTAATTTTAGTTAGTTAGAAATTAACTTAATTTGAAATAGAAAAAATTAGTTCGAACTAAGCAAGTGCCATTCATGGCACTTGCTTAGTTTGAATTAGCGATTTCCATTGAATTCAATGGGCAGGTTAGTTCGAACTAAGCAATTAGTTCAAACTAACATGGCCACATTGGTTAATTCGAATTAACTAGTTCAAATTAACCCTTACTTCGAATAGCATATTCAAATTTATTAGTTTGAATTAAGGAAGCCCTTAATTCAAACTAATTAAAGCCTAGTGTGGCCAAGGCTTAAGTTAGTTCGAATTAAGCCTCCTTAATTTGAACTAACTTGCCAGTGTAGACAAAGCCAATGAGTTCTGTGCATTTTATGGACAAGTATCTCCTTTATTTCCCTTTGTTTGTTTTAAACTTTGTGTTTATTTATGTTTGATTTTCTTTTTGCTTATCAATAGACCCTAAAAGAAAGAACATTATAATTTCAGTCAGAGGGTTAAGTATCCCTCAACCAGACTCATGTTGGATATCAAAGACAAAGACTGGGTGAGTTCAGAGCCTTGTCACATGCAGAATTACCTGAGATATCCAAACTGTCAAGAAGGCTGATTAATAAGTGCCTCCCAATACACTGAAAGGATAGACAGACATATCTCAATTAGTGCTTGGAAGTTAATGTTATTCCCATAAAAGTGGGGTTTAAAATTCCCTTTCCCCCCCTTCTCCCGCTGAGGACTAACTATAACGACCCATTATGTTTGTGAAAATGTTCCTTCATCTATTCACAAATACTTATCATTCCATGAATATTTTTCCTCATGTGTCCGTTAATGAATTTTGTTTGATCTATGTGCCTAATAGTTGATATTACCTTTTACAATAGCATCATCAAGATTTTAGTAGAAGGTTTTTTTGTTTGTTTGTTTGTTTTAAATCACACTTTACAATGTAATTTGATGCTAAGAGGAACATAACATATTTTTTCTCTTTATATATCACAAAAATGTATATATTTAATATTTTTGCAAAAGATATTCAGAAAAAAATAATTATATAGACTGAAAAGCATTAGATTCTTGCTTTTAATTATTTTTATCTATTAAAAATAAAATAAACAAAAAAGCTCTCTGGACTTTCCAATAATATATAGTTATATTTCTGCCTGCAAGATTCTTCTATTTGGACACAAATCTCCAATGCCTCAGGATATATCTGGAGAATCCCAAAATATTAGGTTTACCAGCATATATTTCAAATCATGCTGCACATGGCTGGCATACCAAACAAAAACCAGACAACATTCTCAGTGCAGAAGGAAAAATAAGAGTAACTCCTCATGCTGCTAGAAGATACTGATCTAGTAAACCTCATTCCTTTGCAATTTGTAATTTATTCTCTTTTTTCAGTGCCTATCAGCTTTATTTCAGTCCAATCTATCTGCTCCTCCAAGTTAACACTCAACAGCTGGAGCTTGTTTAGGAGCAAATCTTCCAATCTGATGGTACAAATAATATAGATTCAGATGAATATTTCTTTGTCCAGAAGCAGAGTGGCACTGCAGTATGAGTACTGTGATGGCCTAGCCATTCAAATACATACCTAGGATCTCAGATGACATAGTCTTGCTGCTCTTACCACGACTACACTTCTATTTTTAGTGTGCTTGCTCAATCAGAGTCTATCTGAGTTTGAAATTATGTCTCCAGCTCTAGTGTAGACATACTAATATTCCTTCACTCCCACTTATACTTTGTGTTTAGGCTCAAGACTCATTAACTGAAGTATGGAAGAAAAGGGCCATTAACCTGTTCGTCAATCATGCACTTTTCTGGATGCAAAAGTTTTATACATATGCAAATCTCAGTATTCACGTCTTTCTGTTACAGACACTGATTTAGGAAGGCATCTGTGTTCAGGATGGCACTTAAGTTTCACTGACTTCCTGTACTGTAACACATTCTTAAATATGTATCAAATTGATGTTTTGAATAATCATGGGGTCAAGCCCTGGCCCCATTGAGGCCAGTAGCAAATCTCCTAATTGTTTCAGTAGGCCAGGATTTCAACCATAGACCTAAGAATGTTCCTAAGTGCTTTTCTGAATCAGGGTCTACACCTGGAGTAGAAGAGAATGAAAGCTGAAAGACTGCATTAAGGAATAATACTTGCAATTCCAATTCAGTCTGGTGCAGTACAAAAAATGCCACTGGAGCAATGGTTTAGATCAAAAAGATAATGGCCTGGTCTGTTAAGGTCAGTTGTTATAAAGATAGTCACAGGTTTTTTAAGCAATCAAATCTAAAAGGATTATTGAGCAGTTTAATGAATAATCAATGATATAAGTCACTCTGCAGTCCCTAAACCAGCTCCCAATGAACTGGGAACAGAACCAGTTTCAGAAGTAAGGCCAGAGTTGGATACATACTTACAAGCACTTAATCCAGTGATAGTGAAAGTTAACATGTACTGTATTAGGACTTCCACTGCAGTTACCATGAATTTCGCAAAACTACTTAATAATGCATCTATTATATGCTAGTTTGCAGTCCTGGTCTGATTTTCAAAGGTGCTGACCCCTCCCTCCCCTATTTAATAGAAGCTATGAGTATTCTGTACCTTTCAAAAAATCAAGGTTACTCCCTTTATTCTCCGCTGTAATTTCTCCCTATCACAAAATTACCAAAAAAGATGATGAAGATATGAGGATAATTATAAGGTGGGTGTTGCTCTACCATATATGTTTTTTTGAGATCCCATTTTCCCCCTTGAATTTTCTTTCTTCACATTGTTTTACTTTTAAAAACAAATATTTGGATGACAATTTGTAATGATCTCCATGTGCATAGAAACTAGAAAGTATTACCAGAGTTCTCATATGAAACATGATATTTAGGAAAGGAAACCGAAGAGTGATTAGTGCTCATGAGCACTATTTAAAGGGTTTTTCCTAATGGAAGCCTAAATTTGTGACTTATTTGCTGAAAAGGAGGAAAAGAGTGAATGTGAGGGGGAAAAAAAAGTTCGCCTCTCTGATAAAAGTGGTGTGAAAAAGATTTTAATTAGATTTGTAAAAAGAGGTAAAATGTGGCATTTTTGTTATGTGATTTTCTTAGTGGAGAATGACAGTTTGCACAGCAGGAAATAGTCTGTTAATTCCCCCCTAATATATCCCAGTTTTTATAATGACTTTTCAGTCAACTTCCTTCTGGGCACACTGCAAGCTATAAGTACATGTCACAAAATACATAATCAATGAATCATGAATTTCAGAAGAGTATTATTTAATCTTATGGTCACAGTGGGAACCACTAGGAAGTTTAGAAGGGGTGCCATGTTTGTGATCATCCCTCTGAAGCTTTCAAGATCCAGCCTGCACATGTATTTGCTACCAGTAGGAAGGTTTTTCAAGGGCAAAATTTAGCTACCTTCACACGTAAATTTGACTACATTTTGTCCTTAAACTAATTCATATGTTTTGATGAAAATCTCAGTTCTTTCCATAGAAAAATTGCAAAATGTAAGCAAGAAAGTCCATAGAACTCTAGTAATGAAAGTATTACAATGGATATTAAAAGAAGATAGACATTACAATTATTATGGTATATTTTGTGCTTCTCAAACTGGCCCAGGTTATAGCTTAGTAATAAGATACATGTTTTAAGATAGTTATAAATCTATTTAATCATCATGTACAGCATGCGGACTTAGAGCTTAGAAATCTGAATGTCAACATGTGGCTGACTGGTAGTTTTGGGATGTTTTAAGAATAATATCATTTATACCCAAGATAGTGACAAAGAAATTTAGCACTGATATTCCAGGCATCAAGCACTGTCAATGTGCAAGTCTGTTCTGTGCAGGTCTAGCCTGCCATATTCACCCATACCTTGTGTCATGTCCCAACAATATAGAGAGGGCAGTTAATCATCCCCTACAAAATGAGGAAAAGCAAATGCTCAGAATACTTCTTTGAGATATGACTATTCTTTGTGGTTCATTTGGAAACTGTGACCATTGAACTGGGTATAAGCATAGCAGTTAAGTATGAAGTAAAGCACTGGCGTGCTCAGAGAGATCATTATCGTTGTTATGCATTCTTTAAACTGTAGTACTTTGTACCCAGGACCAAAAGTGTCTCCCTCTAGCTCCCTGTTCATATTATTCAGAGGCTAGTTGTAGAACAATAAGGAAATGAATGCTTTATTCCAATCTCTAGTTGCCTGGAGACTAGATCCCAGAAGTACAAGATGTCTCTCCGGTTTGAATTGAAACACTAGATGCATTGCTCATCTGTCATTTCTAGTTCATGGATTTGGTGTCTAAATACCATTTCTCATATATCTGCTCTTCTTCTCAAGCTTATAACCTGCCTATGATCCTGCTGTGTGAAGTGGTACTTTAGTAACCAGAAGGGTTCCTTTTACCCCATTGTTAAATGGAGGGAGAAAGGAGAGGATCTTTTCCACTTCCTGTTCCCCAAACTGCTTTTACATCAGCTCATGTCCTTTGTAATCTTTAGTGGGCACCCGAGCAGCAATCACAACAGTTTAACAACATTTTTTTCTGCATCTGAATTTTCAACCCTGTAAAAGTATCAAGATACTGTAAAAAAAAATTAAACTTAAGTTAAACATTACCAATCCACTTACAGAATGGGAGGAGATTAAATGCAGGGAAGTGTATGACACATGATAATGTCAGGCTGTAACAGCAAATCAAAATATGTGTTGGGATTCAATCACTGGGAAACAGCAATTGGAACTTATATGTAAATTCAACTGCATTGCCTCAGGGTTAACCAGGTACTATGGATTTTTTTCTCATTACAACAGGTGATTTGACCTCACCTTCTCTATATGCTGTTTCCCAGTGTATGAATCGCAACACCTATTTTGGTTTGCTGTTACAGCCTGACATGATCCTAATTCATACATATTCCTGCATTTAATTTCTTCCCATTCTGAAAGTTCCCCATCTTCAAAGCGTCTGATGAAGTGGGATTTTCTGCCATGAAAGCTCATGCAATAATTAAATGTTTAGGCTTTAAAAGTGCCACAGGACTACTTGTGTATGTATGTAAGGAATATATATTAAAAGCATATATAGAACCTAAGTGGTTCTAAGCCCTAGTATGTCCTATTGCTGTCAACAAGAGTTGTGGACGTTCAATACTCCTCATAGTCAACTGTTACCAAAGAACGTAACTCACTATTCAACTTCCGCAAAGAATATTTTGAAAACCAATATTTTCCATTATTCTAACAGTCTCTTCAGCAATTCATACTTGGCAAAATTAGTCCATTCTTCATTCACATCACATTATTAATAATTTACAGTATCCCATGAAATCAGAGATACACTCCAGTTATAAACGGATATTTTATAACATTAAGAGTGCCAAAAGATAAGGAAGAAATGTAAGTTTATATTTCCCTTCTGAGATGGTACAGTACAATATACCATCGAACAACAGGTAAGGAAATAATTTTGTATAGTCACCAAAACAGAGGCAAACTACTTGTTATTTGCAGATTTGTCTCATTACTAATTTTAAGGACTAAAATTTCATATGTTATTTTTTCTGTATCTATTTGCCATGATTTAACATAGCTAGAGGTTTTCTGGCATGAAGGGTTAAATAGTGTTTATCATGTATACCATGTATATCTCATCAGACACACTGCCATTAGGCTCTCTCTCTCTCTCTCTCTCTCTCTCTCTCCCTCCTCCTACATCCTCCCAACAAGGTGATATGCCTTAAAGGAACAAGATACGGGGCCAGAATATCAGCTCTGTATATCTAGTTCTAAAATCCAAATAGAAGACGTGGGAGTTCTGCCTGGGTAAGAACTGGATAAGGAGTCCTAAATGGTTTCGGATAGCTAGCTAGCTAGATGATATTGTTCTCAGTGTCCAGAGCAGACATATGAACATGGCAGGCACAGACTCACTCACTCACACACACACACACACACACACATTATATTGTGTGGTTTTAAATCTATGGTTGTGTATCTATCTATCTATCTATCTATCTATCTATCTATCTATCTATCTATCTATCTATC
>ML685807.1:5485773-5518686 GCA_007922175.1 Pelusios castaneus | reverse complement strand
CTCTCTCTCTCTCTCTCTCTCTCTCTCTCTCTCTCTCTCTCTCTCTCTCTTTTCAATTGACAAGATGCCTATGTGTTTAATTTAATTGACAAGATTCATTTTAACAGTGTCCCTTAAATGTATAAACATCTCACTTATCTCGCTGGCCACCTGAGATGAACTACAAAGCATAAACATGAGAATACTGCTGCTAAAAATTGATAAAATTAATAATTATAAAGGGTTTTGAAATCTTCAAATGGAAGTTGCTCAGTAATAACTATTATTATAAGAGACCCTAGAGTACAATGTTTTGATGTAACCACATTTGTGTCTTGCAGGGTGGTTTCATAGATGATCATCCAAACATTCCAATCAAGTTTTTTTGTGACAAAAGAAACGGTTTAATGGAACTCTTCATAAACTAAATTATAAACAATTCTAGAAGAGAGGAAGAGGGACATACTGTTCATGAAACCTGCAATAATGTTTTAAATGTGGATTTTTTGGTTTAATCTATAGTAATTTAACTTGTAAGGTTTAGAGACGAAATGTCGAGGTATTGGCAGAATCCCATTACAAAATCCCTTGCCTTATATTGGATGTTTATTTTTAGTGCTGACACAAAAGTATTAAAATGCCTCAGTTTCTAATAATAATAAATATCTAACAGTGGAGTAGCTGTGGAGTTCAATGAGTTACACTTCCCCATTTCTTCCTTTTAGGTGTGACTGCACTGAAAGAGAAAAAAAATATCCCTCTTCATTATCAAGGTAATTAGTTCCATAAATTTCTTTATGTCTTCAGTGAAGAAATGGGGTAATTACACTGTGAAATTTCATTTTCCTAAGGGGACACATTAATTTATAGTCACATGTAATATTTGTTTCAGCACCGGGTTTCCACATTCTGTACATGTACTTCATTATGTGAAAAAGAAGCACTTTAAATCATACCAAATTCTACATGTAGTGCAACATATATAATCTCTCTATATTTTTGTTTAGACAATTGATTTTTAAACAATTTTGGGGGGATTCTAAATGTCATTAAACGTGTTTTAAGGATTTTTAAAGAAAACCAATGAAATAAATAATTTTATTTGCATTTTTGTAGGGCAGAAAATATTCTGCTTCCGGTAAAGCATAAAGTTCATAAAATATTGTTTTAAAAAACCAAGCTAATGCAGTGACACTTTAATTTCTACAAAACACTGTGAATAGGATAGGGATCCGTATTTTAATACATTTTAGATCCTGGAAAATATAATATGGTAATCATAATTACTAACACAACTGTATCTACCTTTCTTTTATTCAAGCTATAATACTGTCTGTGTTAAAGGTTAACATTATTATTATTTTCACCATTTGACTTTCCTGAATACTTGATCCTTTAGGGTGAGTATAACACTGATACTGAGCTGCACAGATTAAATTTGAAGAGCCTGTTCTCTTATACCCTCAGGACAGCAATCTGTCTTTCCAAAAGTGGTGAACAAGCTTGTTGTGCAACAGGGGCCATATCCAAAGCCTGATGTGAGTAGAAAGATTCCCATTGTGTTCAATGGACTTTGGACTACTCCTTTGCTGAACTATGAGCAGAGATTGTTGATTGGTAGGTTTCCTGTGAAAAAGACTAAACACTAGGACTAAATTCCTACATCTATTGAGGAAAATGAATGCATTTTTGCTACTGAATTCAAAGAGGGAAGAATTTCACCTTAGATATAATACTCTGTCCTGAGCACAATTAAGTCACAAATACAGCAGGTCAGGAACTTCTTTATAAAATGCTTTTCTTCTAGGAAGCACCATCAGGGCCAAAACATAATTTCTGGAGAGAGAGGGAGAGAGGGAGAGGGAGAGAGAGAGAGAGAGAGAGAGAGAGGGACTGAGCCAGGGGCTTCGGGTGGCAGCGGGAGCTGTGGCACCGCCGCCACCCAAAGCCCTGCAGCCCCCTAGCTCGGGTTCAGGTGATGGCGGGAGCCCCTGCCGCCACCCGAAGCCCCGGGGCTGAGCTAGGGGGCTTACTCTGGGCAGTGTATGATGGGACAGGTGCCCACCATGCACTGCTCTTGTATCGCAAGGATACAGTGAACGCTCTTTTGCGATTTAAGTAGCAGGTGTGTACACATCAAAGCGCTCTAAATATAGCGCTTTTCTTGTCCCGCAATAGCTTTTATTGCGGGACAAGTTTGTAGTGTGTACATAGCCCCAGTGTAGCCGTGGGGTAGCTCTAAGTCGACTTAGGGCTACCCCAGGGCTACACCAATGCACTCTCTGCCGGGGGGGGAGGGCACAGGGGTAGCCTGGCATGCACCCCCACCTGGCAGGGCAGACCCCTTCCCACCCTGCCCCTATGCCCTGCCAGGGTCCCTGACCCCCTTTGCCCTATTGTACCTAGGTACAATGGGGCAAAGGCTGAGCCCCCTGGCATTGGGCAAGGGGTGCCCCCCTTGCCCCCGTGGACCTGCCCTAGGTCCCCCTAGCCCCACAAAGTCGACCTAAAGCATCCAGTGTGGATGCTCTAGGTCGACTTTCTAAGTTCCCCTTTAAGTCGACTTTATTTTTATTTTTTTATATTTATTTTTAAGTGTGGACACACTAAGTCGACTTAAATTCACAAGTGTAGACATAGCCATTGATAGTCAACCCCAATGTAGTTACCAACTCATTCTAGGGCTATCTCTACACTAGACGATTCTGCCAGCAAAACTTTTTTTAGCATAATTATAGCAGTGGCTGTTTGCCAGCAAAAGTTTTGTCGGCAAAATTGTATATATAGACATAGCCCTAGAATGAGTTGGTAACTACATTGGGGCTGACTACTAATGAGAATAACTGTGGCGAATTGCCAGTGTAAACAAGGCTGATGTTTTCATTCACTCATATCTCAAGAGAGTGACAGAATGTCAATTATATAGAATTATATTATATAAAATTATATTCTAGGGGGATGGTGTACACATAGCTATCCTTAGGTTGGTGGAGTGCATCCTCACTAGGACTACTTCCACCAACCTAACTGGCAATGTGGGGAAGTGGACAGACCCATCTCTCAACTTACTGTAGAGAACCCATGGGCTCCCTGCTGCTCCCACCCTTGCTGGGGTCCCAGGCACTGTGCCTGGGGCTTTTCAGGGCCCCAGCAGCAGGCAGCTGCAGCCACCTAGTGCTTCCTGGGTCCAGACGGTGGTGGGAAGGCAGCCACATGGGTCTCCCCAGGTGCTGGGAGGTGGGGCAGCCACCTGGGTCTCATCCGGTCATGACAGGCTGCCAATGGGGTGGGCGAGCTGAAGCTGTCAGCGTTCCACCGTCCATTACCAAGGAAAACACAAAACCTATGATTGATCAGAACTACCCAGAGGAATTTTATCATTCTGTTGCATGGGTTAATTTTGCTGACTTTCAGAGGAAGGCCATTTCTCCATATAGTGCCAGATATGCCTTAAAAATCTGTCCCAGTTTTGAAATTCCATCTCATTATGTGACGTTAAGGCTAATACTTGGCTGGTGCAGTTGCAGCCTGGTTGGGAAATGACTTGTTCATTCAATAATGTTGTTTCTATAATCAGCATGATCCTTGCTAGTAATTGTCTCTCCATTAAGGCTTATGTTATTTGCGCAGAAATGATACGGGGTGATCTGACGAAGGATTCCTGGTTTTGGCAATGGCAATAACAATAGCCCCATGCCAAATCCTTGGAGTGAACTCTGAGGAAATGGATCAAAGAACAGTGGTGCCAGCCATTACTATCCCTTGTGTGTGATGTCTTCAAGAAATTCTGGAAATACACCATCAGGTTCTGCAGGTTTCTTAGTTTTCGGGAGGGCCTTATTTACCTCCTTTACAGTGAAGGGCAGTGACAGATGGGTGGAGATGGGTAGTGAGCTGACTTTCTGTTGGAACTTGCTGGACACTTTGCTTGTCTTCTGGTGCATTTTGTTCTTAAAAAACATTCTTGTGATTGCATAATCTGAGACTTCATGGCTTTGATATTTCATGGGGTTATGCAGCCCCAAGCTGACATAATAATTACTCACTCCAGCTGCAAAGCTTGGGTAAAGCCAAAGCACCAGATATCTTCATCCATCTTTGATGGGGCACTAATTCTGTAACTCTAGTAGGGATGTTGCAGTGTTTGTGTCACCAGATATTTGGTAAAAAACGAGAGTCCTGTGGCACCTTATAGACTAACAGATTTTCTTCGGCATAAGCTTTCGTGGGCTATAACCCGCTTCGTCAGATGCATCGTCATGCATCTGACAAAGTGGGTTATAGCCCACGAAAGCTTATGCCGAAGAAAATCTGTTAGTCTATAAGGTGCCACAGGACAATCATTATTTTTTGCTGTACACAGACTAACACGGCTACCCCTCCAGATATTTGGTATTTCAAATATTTCAATAGCTGCAGGAAAAGGTTTTTTGTTTTGTTTTTTTGTTTTGTTTTGTTTGTTTTTTAAACTTGTGGCTATAAGCCAGATGAAATGATCAAAATGTTTGGGTTTTGAAATTTCTGAAATGAATAACGCTCCACACCTTTTTTTCTTTTTCTTTTGGACAAAACAACTTGTTTCAAAATTTGAGCTAATTGAAGTTTAAAAAAAAGGGGGGGGGGAGGAATAATATATTAAAAAGTCAAAATCAAAATAAAGCATTTAGAAAATGTCAAACAAAATGTTCTAACTGACCTGAACAAATTTTGTTAAATTGCTTATTGTTATATAAATATTTAAGATTTAGGCTCTTAGTCCTGATTCAGGAAATGGTTTATTTATTTTGATATCTCAACAAAGTTCCTGG
The DNA here is from genome assembly GCA_007922175.1 of Pelusios castaneus. Lineage (NCBI taxonomy): Eukaryota > Metazoa > Chordata > Testudines > Pelomedusidae > Pelusios > Pelusios castaneus. The sequence continues at coordinate 5,513,899 of ML685807.1, read as the reverse complement.
AGTGGAAAAACTGTTTCCCACACATCTCTAAATCAATCAAATCCTGTGGTATTGTGTGTATGTGATGATTTGGGAGATCTGGCTGTACAATTTATGAAGTCTGTTTGATATGGTGAAGCTATTATTATAAAAACTGATATATCATGAATGTACCTCTGTGTATTTATCCACCATAAGTTTTCAGAATTAACTGAATATCTTCTCCACACCAGGGATAATGGAAAGTACTTAAGTACTTATTCTTAACAGTTCAGCAGTAGGTACACTAATGGAATTTCCTGGGAGAAGTTTGCTGGTGTTAGGATAATTTGGGGGTGGGGATGGTGGTAGAGCCTTGAGCAATTGGAAGTTAGAAAAGCCTGGAAAATTAAAACTAAGATGATGTTTATGAGAAAGTAAGAGAATGGACCAAGGTCAGAGGAAGAAGGCTCCATGTTTCAGACCTTAATGCATGTCCTACAGTAGCAGTTCATTGGATCCAGACCCCAGCCCACGGAATGTTTTGGAGTGCTGTGGAAAAACAGAAAAATAAACGTGTGTAGGGTTCATTATTTTGTGCAGAACTGGGTCTATCTCATTCTATAAATGAGCAATAACATTAGACTCTGAGCATAATATGTGTTATAAGTTACTACATGCCCACAGAGAGAATTAAACTGTAACACAGAAAGCTCAAACTTTCTGTAGAATTTTGAGAAAGGTTGTGTTTTAAGCTACTGGAGTATCTTGGTTATTAGTATTGGGGCATCCAAGGCAGGTGGGCAGAGGGACTCGATTTCTGTGAAAGGGTAACAGACTGAGGGTCGTTGCCCAGGAAATGTGTGAGCAGTCCAAGGGAGCTTAAAACATCTGAGAATCCAGTGACTGGTATTTCTGTAGAGGCCCATGACTTCTTGCCCCTCTGTGTCAGGCCCAGAGGGACGCAACCCTTTCTTGCTTTCTGAATTAGCCATCTCTGAGGCCCTGTCCCTCTAAGAAGAAAAAGGCAATAGATAGTCCAGGGCTCTAGGCCTCAGGCAGGGCAGAGTACAAGCAGTCTAGGGACTCCTCCGGCAAGGTGGAGCATTACACAGTCTAGGGGAATTCTGGCTCTCAGATAGGACAGATCACCTAACAGTTTAGGAGGATGGGGCTCAGGCCTTCAGATGGGTCATGGCACCAAACAATCTAGGGGGCTCAGGCCTTTGGGCAGGGTGGAACAGTAAACAGTCTTAGGGGAGTCTGGGCTTTTTTTGCCTTATTATGTAGCATGGGGCATGACTCACTTGCTAGTGGAATCTCTGTATCATAAAGTCTTTAAACCATGATTTGAGGACTTCAGTAACTTGGGCATAGGTTAAAGGTTTATTACAGGAGTGGGTGGGTAGGGTTCTGTGGCCTGCAATGTGCAGGAGGTCAGACTAGATGATCATATTGATCCCTTCTGACCTTAGAATCTATGGGTGCGTCTACGCTTACAAATTAAGTTGACTTAAGGAGGCTTAAGTCGACTTAATTTACTCCGCATCTACACTGAGCTTTCCTTAATTTGACTTAAGCTGCTCCTTAAGTCGAATTAAGGAAAAGTTAGTTTGAATTAATAACACCTTATTTTAATTTGAACTAGCGCTTAAGTCGACTTTATTAAGTCGACTTAAGCCAGTGGAGACGTGGAGTAGTGCCTAGGTGGACCTTTTTAAGTCAACTTAAAATGTTAAGTCAATTTAATAAGGACGAAAACGGGCCACATCTACACTTGAAAAGTTAAGTCCACTTCTGTTAAGTCGACTTAATAAGGTCCACTTTAAGTCGACTTAAAGTCAACCTTATTAAGTTGACTTTATAAAGTTGACTTAACTTTTCAAGTGTAGACATAGCCTATGAGTCTATGGTCCTCAGACAGGGCATGGCTACAAATGCAGACTATTTGTTCATAGGGGAAATATTGCCCCTAAGGGGGAGGGGTTAGAAGGATGGAGGTGGCAGAGAGCTTTGCTTCTGCGTCAGCAGGGCTCCTGCCAATATGACCAGTACTCAAGCACCACTACCATACTATAGTCTGGGCTAATTCTTACAATATCCTATGGTATATTTGAAACTCCATCCCCCAGGATATACAGCTAGTGGCAGTCTCAGTAGCTCCTTGGCATCCTTACTGGTTGGTAGTTCTGGACATCCTGATGAGGCCTCAGCACTGCAGAGGTCATTTTCAGGCTCCCGCTCCAGCAGAGGGTGGGAGACATCTGTTTCCTTAGCTGTCTCCAGCCCAGTTGAACTTCAGGGTCCACCTTTTATACTTCCTGTCCTGCCCGTCTTCTTCCAGTGTGGTGGCTCAGCCCACCAAAGAGTGGGTGCAGGATCTTCACCATCAGTCTCAGAAGAAAACCTCACTCAATCCCTTCAATTTCCTTTTCAGCTTCTAGAAATAGGAGCCCAAGCAGATTACTGACATTTTTATTTAAATAATTAGATTTATATATGAGTCTTTGAGGAGTGCTGAAATCTCTGACTGGTTAACTGACTGTCAAGAGCCAAAATTTGAGTGAAAGAGTATTACATGTGCACTTAATCCTGTTAAACCCCATGTGCAGCTTTGCATACCTTATTACAATAAAGCTTTGCATACTTTATTATTGCAATTGTATAGACCAGAATATTGGTGGAAAATAGGAATATATGGGCAGGCAAATTTGTTAAAGAAAGATAACCATCTTTCCAAAGCACATTTTCCAGAAGAAACAGAGTAAAATAACTGCATGCAGTATAATATACTTGTTCAGTAGCTTAAAATGTATGCTCTGTCAAATTGGTCCAATGTATTTTGTGTGTGCTCTCAACAAATTGCTCAATTATATTCTGAAGAACTTTGACACACAGGCAAAATATTAATATCAACTTCAACATTAATTATAGTTTACAAAAGGTCACAGGCAAAATTTTGGAGCAGAGTTTGACAAGTTTGCTGTACAAGTTAAAGGTTAACAAAATTGTTTATTTAAAAAAAATGAGTCAAGTGAATTAAAAACTGCTGAACGTACACATAATATCATTAGAAAATATTTACACCAAAAATATTTTGTTTCTTTTTAATGTTGTCTTCCCTTCAAAGGCTATGTCTACACTTGTAAAGTTAAGTTGAATTAACAGAGTGGCTACACTTTAAGTTGACCTTGTTAAGTCAATTTAACAGTAGACATAGTCGTACACACTGGCTTTAAGTCGACTTAAAAAGTCGACTTAAGGTTTAAGTCGATCTTCAGCAGTAGTGTTACTAAATCGACTTAGGCTGTTATTAAGTCGACTTAAGGAAGCGCTTAAGTCGACTTAATAAAAGTCCAGTGTGGACGCGGCTTTGTGTAGGTCAGATTAAGCGTCCTTAAGTCAACCTAAGTTGCCAGCGTAGACACATCCAAAGAATCTGGGTGAAGCTTTCTACTGACCATGCAGTACTTGGTCAACATGAAAAACCAATGAGAGTCCTGTGGCACCTTAACCACTAACAAATTTATAAAGCATAAGCTTTCAGTGGCTTCAGCCCATTTCGTTAGACGCACCTGACAAAGTGGGTTGGAGCCCTCGAAAGCTTATGCCTGAAGAAATTTATTAGTCTTTAAAGTGCCACAGGACTCTCATTCGTTTTGCTGTACACATGCTGTAACATAGTTACCTCCTCTGCAAATTGGCCTACATGGAGACCTCAGTATGGGTGCGTCTACATTGGCAGGTTAGATCGACTTAAGGAGGCTTAAGTCGACCTAAGCAAACCACGTCCACACTGGGCTTTTATTAAGTCGACTTAAGCACTTCCTTAAGTCGACTTAAGGAAAGTTTAAGTCAACTTAATAACACCTCATTTGAGGTTGACTTAAGCCGTAAATCGACTCCTTAAGTTGATTTAAAGCCAGTGTGGACAGGGATTAGCGCCTAAATCCATCTTATTAAGTCAACTTAAAGCATTAATTCGACTTAATACAGTCGACTGAGGGAATATCTACACTAGAAAAAGTTTGTTAAGTCTACTTAATAAGGTTGACATTATGTCAACTTAACGAAGTTGACTTAACCTTTTCTAGTGTAGACAAAGCCTATGATAAGAAGACTTAACAAAGTGAACTAAGTCGACTTAAAGTTAAGTCGACTTAGTCCACTTTGTTAAATTGACCTAACCACCCTTAAGTTGACTTAATAAAGTTGACTTAAGGGTTACTCCACGTCCACACCGTCCTTAAGACGACTTAAGGACTCAACTTAAGGCTTAAGTCGACCTAACGGGCAGTAGTTATTAAGTCGACTTAAGCTTCCATTAAGTCGATTTAAGGAATTTCTTAAGTTGACTTATTGAAAGTCTGGTGTAGACATGGAGTAATTTAGGTTGACTTAAGCTTCCTTAAGTCGACCTAAATTGCTAGTGTAGACATAGCCTATGTGTTTTACTGGTGACATTAGTAGCCCCTAAATTCTCCATTTTCTTTCTGGGCTAGGGACCTTTGCTGTAGTAGATCATAAGCCTTATTTTGTTGAATAGTTTTCTACTTGTTTCTGTTTAATATAAATATTTATTCTGATATTTTAATTAATTTATCTAGGTTTCTAACGAAACATGAAAAAGGTGCCTAAAGCAAGCTGTTAACACAACAACAAAACTGAACCCACAACTAAAAACACTTCATTCAACAAAAATCCTTCTGCCCTAATAAATATGAATGTTTATCAAGTTCTCATCAAGACTTTCTCACCCGACAACCCTTGGTGAAAATACAGACTTTTCAGTGTGCTCTAAAAGTCAATAAAACCAAGTTATTTTGGTCACTGTGTGGGAGGTGATTCCAAAGCTCAGAGTCCCTCATAAAAATGAAATACATCCCTCTCTTCTAAATGGAAATGATTCCAGTTCAGACAATTAAACTGATTAGGACAGTCATATTGCAGAGGAAGACCAGCGATTTGTTAAGCAGGCTTGTCCCAGGCTATTTAGGGTTTTCTACACCTTTAAATATCTTAGGCTATGTCTACACTTGAAAAGTTAAGTCGACTTTATAAAGTTGACTTAATAAAGTCGACTTTAAGTCGACTTAAAGTGGACCTTATTAAGGCGACTTAACAGAAGTGGACTAAACTTTTCAAGTATAGATGTGGCCCCTTTTCGACCTTATTAAGTCAACTTAACATTTTAAGTCGACTTAAAAAGGTCCACCTAGGGACTACTCCACGTCTCCACTGGCTTAAGTCAACTTAATAAAGGAGACTTAAGCGCTAGTTCGAATTAAAATGAGGTGTTATTAATTCACACTAACTTTTCCTTAATTCGACTTAAGGAACAGCTTAAGTCGAATTAAGGAAAGCCCAGTGTAGATACGCAGTAAATTAAGTTGACTTAAGCATCCTTAAGTCGACTTCATTTGTAAGTGTAGACACACCGATAGATTATTTTCTCAAACCAATGGACAGCCACAGAGCACTGGTGTCATGTGCTTTGAGTAAGATATAAAATTTGCCAAGCAAGCTGCTGCCTTCCGTTTTGCAGTTGGTTTATTATGTAGCCCCATATGGAGTACATTGCAGTTATCTAGTCTTAAGAGGACAAAGTGCATGGATCCTACAGCAGGCCTGCATCTGACAGAAACAGAAACACTAAGGCAGCAACAGATGGAAAACATTCCTGGTCACCACTGCTGTGTGATCATTTAACAACTTTTGGGAATCCAACACAGTCTTAAGACTCTGAACTTGATTTAAAAGGGTGGGCTTACACTTGCAGTATCCTCCTTGTATCTTTTGGTTATCCTTAAGATACCAACATCATCTCAGTCTAACCAGGATTAAATTTTCAGTCAGTCTTGCTCCTGAAACCACTGAACCAGGTGTTCAGTAGAATTACCAGCATCTGGTAAGATTAAAATATAGAGCTAAGTGCCATCATTTAATTAAAAGTCTTGAAGCCCGTCTCTTCTTGTGAACTTACATAATGGTCCCATATACACACAGAATGGGAAAGGAGACAAAGATTATAGAATATTAAAAATTACAGGATAAATAATATTTCCCTGTATCAAGTAAATTCTCTCAACTGCATGGAAAATTTACCCAAATGAGGGAAGAGGTGGTGTTGTGGCTGCTATCCTCCATTGAAATCACAACGTGTTTCTACTTGTGTCTGGAACATGTTAGAATGTGGTGGAAATTGCCTGGGGAATGTATTAAAACACTACTTCCCTAGCTGACTTAGTAGGACTCATTTCTCAGCTAGCACTTACCATTTTTTGAATTTAGTTCAAGCTTTACCCTTGCTGATTTAACATTTGATTACAAATGAGGCTCAGTCTCTCAGTCTTCATTTCCATAGAACTCCCATTCGCACTACCCAAAGTAAAGGCTGCAGTATCCAAGTGCATAGTTTCCAGGAGTCTTCAGAGCTTGGACAAGAAAATAACAGCTGGATCTTCTATTGAGTATTAGATTATTCAATATTTTTGGCCCTTTCCATTTTGAGGATTTGGGGAACCCAACAGTGCAAATTACATATGAAAATAAGAAATTACCTTTCTGTCTATAACTTCAAAACACCTCATGCTAGCTAAGGGTTCCAGTTATCAGCAGGTTACTTTTATTATTTATTCATTTCTTTGTTTGTTTTTTGTTTATTTTGCATTGTTTATTAAAATATCTCAGACTCACTTTTTTTTTTTAAATCTGCTATGCTTTAATGGTACTTAAACCAACTACCATGTCTGAGCAGAATGTCTATTATCTATCACAGATTTCATAAAGTTGGATTTCCTATTGATTATGTTGTAATGTGGTTACCGTTTGTTTATTTGCTTCCCACATGCAGTTATGGTTTCTTTTTATTTGCCCATTTTTTTCAGTAGATTACTTTACATTTACTAATGTTAAACAAGTCATGAGAGAAATACACTGTGAGAGACTGACACAGCATTTTAAAAATCTTTCCAAAAGACTTTCAGGGAATTTCAGAGACCACAAGCCAGTATGACCTTAATTCATTTAAATCATTTTTTCCCCTCAAGATTATTATTACTATTACTTGTATCTATCTCGCTGCTAATTTTTGAGAACACATCACAGAAATAGCTAATTCTAAGCATTAGTTCTACATCTCCTTTGGTATGCATAACACTTTATAAATATGTAAGAACATGAGTACACTAACCCAGATGTATGAAGTCCAGAGTCTTATCTTTGTTTCTGCTCCTTTGTGCCATTCTGAAAGACAATTGGAAAGGAGAGCCTCCATATTTCTCCATCTGAAGATTCCCTAGGTGCCATGTCAGAGATGTAGAAAGGGCAGGAAAAGAATGGCTGGAGTCTTACTATGCTCCAAATATTTCCAGGTGGCTTATTGGTCCATTAGGATATAGAGAACTAGAAGAGGCTGCAACAAATTTTGCCAGAGCTGACATAGAAACTGGCCTCATAATCAGAGAGTCAAAGAAGGTTCTTTTTCTCTCTACATTACATTTTTTTCTTTTGTGACCAGTGAATACTTGAATCAACAGAAAATCTGACCCATAGTCTCAGAAGATAAAACACACACAAGGAAGAAGGGAAATGAAGCAACTCAAAATAACCCAGGGACACTGAGTTTGATACACATCTTGTTATTTTGGTCTTTTTTCTGAATAATTATTTTACAATATGCACATTTTTAATAGGTTATGTTACAGTTTAAAGGGTTGATATAACCACATGAGAGCCAGGTCATCTTCTAGGGTACATCTGCACTGGAGCCTTAGGTTGACTTAAGGCTGTTGATGTGTTCAATTTATATAGGAAAAAATATCTCTTGTATGTTGGACAAGTCTGGCTGGAAACACTTGGTATGGAATTTAAGACTCCATAAGCCCACAAAAGCCAACACTAATAGGTTCTATAGTAGGTCTCTGCCAAACTCTATGCTTTTGCTTCACTGGAATTCATGGGAACATTATTTCAGTTCCAGTTTGTATGGGCTAACATCACCAGAAGTTTTGCTCTATGGGTGCGTCTACACTTGTAAATTAAGTTGACTTAAGCTTTACCCTGTGTCTACACTACAGTTTCCTTAAGTCGACTTAAGCAACTTGCTTAAGTCGACTTAATGAAAATTAAGTTGACTTTATTAAACCTAGATTTAATTCGACTTTAGGCTTAATTCGACTTTTTAAAGTCGAATTAAGCCAATGTAGACCTGGGGTAGCCCTAAATCGACTTAGGGCTACCCCAGGACTGCATCACTGCCATGCCTGCTGGGGGGGGGGGTACAGGGGGGGCCTGGCAGGCCCCCCCACAGAATAGGGCAGAGCTCTGCCCACCCTGCCCCTATGCCCTGCCAGGGTCCCTGTCCCCATTTGCCCCATTGTACCTATGTACAATGGGGCAAAGGCTGAGCCCCCTGGCACTGGGCAAGGAGTGCCTCCCCTGTCCCCATGGACTTGCCCTAGGTCCCCTAGCCCCTAGAAGTTGACCTAGGTGTCCAGTGTGGACGCTTTAGGTCGATGTTGTAAGCTCCCCCCAAAGTCGACTTAAAATTTAGGTGTAGACTCACTAAGTTGACTTAACTAAGTCGACTTAAAGTCGACTTAGTTAAGTCGACTTAGCTAAAGTCAACCTAAATTTTCAGGTGTAGACATAGCCTAAGTATGGTGTGCCAATAAACGTAAAATATAAAGATACATTAATCCAAAACTGCCAAATTTTGCTTGGGTTGCCTTGAAAAAATGAAAGACTGCAAAGCTTCAGATGGCTGGTGTCTGAACATATAAATCAGTGTAGGCTGGCTTGAAATTCAGCCAAAAGTTGATGAGAGGTTCAAGACCTCAGCAGACCTGACATCAGGCTTTTTATGAAACATAAAATCATGTGACTTTTGTTGTATGTGTGGTTTCATGTCAGAACACACATAGCTCTTTGGTCAGATTCTGCTCATCCTGTTCATGCAAATAGTCCCAGTGACTTTCAATGAGATGAAAATACAAACAGACACTGGTACCTAATCCATGAGCTCATATGTATCATACAGTGATAATAGAATTACCCAGTTAATTGTTAAATATGTATTACTATATAACTAACCGATGCAATTGCCTTATGCTTCTGAAAAAATCAATGACATTTTCTTAAAAAAAAAAAAAAAAAAAGAAAAATAGAATGCTGCTTTTTCTCAGTGTCCTGCTGAGTCTCACTGCAGCCATTCCCATATTATTATGAAACTATACTAACATATATGGGGAAAGAGTTCACGTGTTACCTGGTGCTTTCTCAACCCAAAGCAATAGTAACTTCTATTTTTCCCTCTCCAGATGATTTCAAGAATAAATTGATGGAGACATAGCTCCTCCATCTGATAAATGATTGACAGAAACATGAGTCCTTTTCTCCCAAAATCTTTTTTTTTTTTATTGAGTCAAAAATAGCAGTGGAGGAGAGCAACACAAATATAGTTACGCAAAGTCAATGGGCTTGAATGGTCAGTGGCCGATGGCCAGCCTTCCTTTCAGACACTGAGAAGTGAGTGATGCTCATCTCCAAGCTCATAGAAAACCTCTTGGAACTTCTCCAAATTACACACTCTGAATGATCTTTCTATAGGTTGCTCAAAATAAAGCGCATAACTGATAAATCTTTGCAAACAATTTTCCTAACATCAGCAAGCAGCTCCTACTCATAACATCACAAAACTCATTAAGAGGAACACTCAGATCCAAAGTCAGCCATCCACAGTTCTTTCCATTCTCACTGTTCTTCCAGCTGTAACCTATAGGGCTAGTTTGCTTTTATTATATTCAGCAGCAATGCAAACAACCTACAGGCCTGTGTACTGTAATCTTACAGTTATGGCCTTTAGCATAGTTAGCATAAGAGTTGAGTCCTATGAGCTTTGGCACAGATAAATGGCCCAAGGGAAAACCCTGAGGTTTGAGGAGCTGAAAATAAAGTTTTTAAGGGTAATTTCCTACTACCATAGGTTCAACCATAATAGCTTCCTGGTGATTAACTGATGTACATAGTAATAATAATAATAGGCATGTGAGCTCCATCTGCAGATACTTAACCACAAGAGGGACATGGCAACAAATTGAAATATATGATAATAAGTTGAGATCATTGATCTACTAACCTATAGGAGAGGGACAGTGAAACATTAGTAAGGTGAGGAAATATAGATAAAGAAAAGGGGGGAAATCCCTACTGAATATACATAAGACATTCCTACTGAATATGCATTAGACTGAGAGGGGATTTGATAGCAACCTTCAACTACTTGAAGGGGTGCTCCAAAGAGGAGGGAGTTAGGCTGTTCTCGATGGTAGCAGAGGACAGAACAAGGAGCAATGGTTTCAAATTACAGCTGGGGGGGTCAAGGTTGAATATTAGGAAAAACTTTCTCGCTAGGAGGGTGGTGAAGCATTGGAATAGGCTATCTAGAGAGGTGGTAGAATCTCCATCTTTGGAGGTTTTTAAGGCCCAATTAGACAAAACCCTGGCTGGGGTGATTTAGTGGGAGTGGTCCTGCTTTTTAGCAGGGAGTTGGACTAGATGACCTCGTGAGGTCCCTTCCAATCCCGTTGTTCTATGATTCTATGATTTTATGATCTATGTAACATATTGTTAAAGTGGCATCCGACCTTATATGCAGTAGGGGAAAGAGATGTAGCCCTAGGAGGTGACATAATGATGGCTGTTGGTGATCAGGGGGAAGGTGATGGTGATGAAGAAAATGATAGCTAGAGTTCCAGGTTGTTCTGCAAGGGATGGGGGGAGTATATGGATGTTCAAATGCACACTGTATTATCTCTATATACCTTACTGAGTTGCAGTATTTGTGACTGTGATAAATGTATTAATAAACTATTTGTGAATATAGGCAAGTTCCTACAGTATGAGTGTCACAGCTGTGCACATCAGGGTTTCCAACTATATAATAATTTGAGTAATATTGGGCCTGATTTTAGGACAAGAACACATCAACCCTCAGAGTGAACTGGGATTCTTAAGTAATCAATTTAATTAATATATAATCAATAGATCAGACTACACAATTTTATTTTATTTCTTATCATCAAAACTTCAACGGCAGCTAGTTTGTATGCTTATCCAAAGCTCAAGTTATTCCATGGTGTTCTCGCTTCCACTTAATCATGGCTGAGTGCACCAAACGGCTGTGGCATTGTTAAGTCAATTTCTTTCTTAACATATACCCTGAAAATACACTTGTGTATGAAAACAAATGACATAAGAAGGATGGGAGGAGGAGACTATAATCAAATATGTACCATTTTTATTTGCAAAGATATATTTATGATTTTGTTTAATATTATTGGTTATGTCTACACTGGCAAGTTAGTTTAAATTAAGGAAGCATAATTAGAACTAACTTAAGCCTTGGCCACACTAAGCTTTCATTAGTTTGAATTAAGGGCTTCCTTAATAAATTTGATTATACCTTTTGAACTAATGGTTAATTCAAACTAGTTAGTTCGAATTAACCCAATGTGGCCATGTTAGTTCAAACTAAGCGCTTAGTTCGAACTAACTGGCACATTGACCTTAATGCAATTGACTAATTCAGACTAAGCAAGTGCCATGCATGGCACTTGCTTAGTTCGAACTAGCATTCTAGTGGGGGCGTGCTATTCGAATTAGTTAGTTCGAATTAACTAATTTGAACTAACTTTAGTAAGTGTAGACATAGCCGTTATGAATAATGTAAATGCAAATTCTTCCCATCTTCCCATCAAATTAGGATTATAATTGGCTGGTTTCTTGTAGGTGTCATGATGGTGATAAATCCTGAGATGTGGATCAGCTTAACGAAGTGTTCCATTTTTGGTGCATTATGGTAGAAATATCAAGTAGGCATCTGAGGCTGGCATCAGCAGAATGGAAGAGGTAGAAAGCAATGGTCTAAGAGACTGAGTGTTGAAGCAAGAAAACTGGTTTGATGAAGAGTCTGATGGTGAGGAAAAGCTTGAGATTCATATGATGAAAAATGTTTATTTAATGGAAGGTATAAGTGGGCTAGTTAGCTGCATAATGTGGTTAGTCTACTGTCTCTTCTGCAACGCTAGCTCTCAAAAATGAATTGCCTCAGGGAAAAAGAGCTTCCGTGAATGATTTGGAAACCTACTAATCTGATGTAATTCTAGAAAGCATTTCCTGTGATATTTTGACCAAGGACAATCCCAGAAAGCAATTTAACTAACGAAACTCAGTTCTAAGATTTTTGTTTGAAAATTATGTACTCTTCTCAGAATATTCAGAAATATCTAAATTAGGCATACTGTTTATTAATAGCTTGGTAGATATTTCATAGAAACCCAACATAAATATACTTTTTCTTTTCATTTTAATTATGCAACACTGTTGTACTCATTGTCCTCACTTTTGAAAATGACTGTATATCTCACAAAAGTATGTTCAAGGTGCATTGAAAACAGCTTTGTACAATGATGAGAAGCATTATTTTCCTGGCATGCAGTTGTGGTGTGCAATTTTGCATGCCATTACAGCTGCAGTCAGTACGGAAAAAAACTATTGTTTCAATTCCAGTGGAAACAATGACAGCCAAACCATTAAATCCTGCAATATTCTGAGACTGAAGACACTCTTCATTTCCATTCCTTTGTACTTAAACAAATTGATATGCACATACAGAGATGGAGTTATTTGGTTATAATTCTTTCCATCCAATTGCATTGCTTATTAATTCTGATTTCAGCAGTGCATAAGTTGTTATTGTAAAAGTGCTTCTCCAAGTTAAGAAAAGCCCTCTTTCAAAGTAATTGCCATTTCAATTCATCTTGAACCTGTACTATCAAGGACTTATAAAAAATTACACACAAGAAACTCCAGACTAATTAAACTATTTACCTACCATAGGAACACTGATTTCCAGTCTTATGCACACGCTCATTAGTTTTAAGTTAGGATAGGCAAGCTTTCTTAAGCAGCAACTGCAATTTACATTATGAAAGCCTGTTGAGAATGCGGATAACTCTAAAGTGTTTGAGTAAAATATACAAATAATGGAGAAAATAGTTAGCATTTATAGATTTGTAATAGAAATAGCACCCAACTGGTTATTTTAAATTTAAAAGCACCCACCACATTTAAGAAAGAGAGCTATTTATTTTCATTTCATAACATTCTCTATTTAGTAGAAGTAAAAATATAATGCTTGGCATCTGCTCAGACCCACAGCTACTAAAATTAGCTATGTATATTCATGTTGCCTGGCCTGTCAATTATTTGTGAACAGTTGCTCCAGTATTTGGAACCTGAAATAATGACCTGACCACGGCCAATAAAGGTTAGAGGCAATATTGTTTCGCTGTGAAAGATGCCACATCAATAGTGCTAGAGAAACTGACCTCCTCTATCAGCAGAATGAGCACAGTAAGATCCATGTCAGTGCAATCTTTCCCACACATCACCAAGGCCAATGTGCCTCGACCATAATCTGGAGAGGCTGAACCTGGTATTATCCCGGTCTCCCTTAGATTGCCAACACGGGGCCAGGTGTTAAGCTTGCAGGTGCTTTTAGTGATGTCGGTGCCCGCCCGTCAGGAACTAGACCACAGCTTCCAATTTATTTAATAATTAAAAGTCTCCGGACTGTAGCCCCTGCATGTCAGGTCATATGATGATGCATGCACCTGCCTCCGTTTCTCTCCCATAGAGTCTCCAAAGATTCTATGCCATGCTCTCTTGCCTTAACCATACTCTTGCTTGGGGCTAGTTTATTACAAAGATATTGAATAACTAGTCCAAAACATAAAACCTCATCACAAAGTTCATATAGTCCTTGAAATCCAAGGACATCTAGTCCCTCAGTGCTCCTCACCCATACTCTAGTGTCCTCTTCCACACCTGGCTGTTTGTCAGTCCTCTTTTGGCCTTCTTCTGGGACAGCCACACCAACCCTGCCATGTGGAGTGCCACCCCTACTCTATCCAACGGGTACCCCCATAGCCTCTTTGCCAGGATTTCATCTTTACTGGGGATCATCCCTCACTCACTCCTGACCTCTCACTGCTCCACTAGGTCAAGTTCTCTGTCATGAGATGTTAGTGGATAAGCCTGTATCTGTTTTCCTGCCTTCAGGAATCTCCAACCTTTGGCGCCAGCTGTTTGACTTACACATCTCCAGCTCCATCTGCTGCTCCCCCTGCCTTCAGCATTTTCCAGCCCTGGATCTCTGATTTGGAGAGATCTTGCTGTTCCCTGTGCTTTCAGACGACCTAAGAAAACACCTACTTCTTTCAGGAACTAACCCAAGCCCCTTGTCCCTGGCAGCTCTCATCTGCCCTTGAGTCATCAGGTCTATCTCCTCTCAGATTCAACCTTGTCCTTTACAACCCCAAGTTCTGACCTGTCCTTTTAAATGGCTCAAAATGGGATCACCTGTTCTGGACTAGGGATGCTGGATCTACATCAGTTACAGGGGTTAGCCAGCCTGTGACACATGGCTACTTTCTTGACAGTGGTAACTGGAACTGATTATGATGGTGACACTATGAAATGGTCAGCAAACAAAACTAATTTCTCATGTACTACTAACAGCCTTTGATTCCAGTCTTGCCAGTTGCTCAACATTGCAGGTAAGGTGCTGAGCACCCTCAGCTCTCATTATTAATCAAATTGTGCCCTTTGTGATTTTTGCATTTCAAAACTATTGAGCCCCACCGCACCAGAGTGCCCTGACCTTTGGTCTACTGATGGAGCAGTGAAAAGTTCTGTACCATGTTACCAATCTCCAGAGCCATCCAGAGCAGATAAAATTTCTTTAACATTAACAATTGTTTTCTTTTTGTTTTCTCTTTGCTAAACAGAATGCATTAATCCATACAGAGTATGGAGGAGCAGTTTCCCCATTACATCTTTTTGGAGTATAGACTAGCTACTCAGAGCCAATAGCACTTGTTACAGCCTGGATTGACAGAGGGGAAAACAACCCACACCATTGCTAGGTCATACACTTTAACACTGTACTTCATTTAACAGTTCCACAGCACTCATACACTGGAGGACATAGATGGAAGTTAGAGAGTGCTAAAAATAAATAAGCTAAGGCATAAATAATTTACATCACGAAGGCAAGAACATAATTAAGGTGACATTACCTTTTCTCAAGCCAGAAGGCATTTTTTCTGAAAAGGTAAACAGCAAGTTGGGAGAATTTATCCATTGACTAAACTAACACAATCACTCAGAAAGATTTGTAAAAGGTTTCACACGATTGCTTATGCTCCTGTTATGCTGATAGCCCAGTCAGAAAATTGCTAAGAATGTTGCAAACAATAATTCATATATGCTATGGTTTGAGATCATAAGATCTGTTGGTTAATAAATAGTAGGCTCATTTTATTTTCCTTTTGCATCTTTCGATAGCAACAGACTGATTTTGTTCAACTCTTTTTTAGATTTATAGCACACTGTGTTCTCTCCAATTAATTAATGCAATAAATCTGAAAGTTTCTTTGGTTTTTTGTTTTTTAAAATTTTTCTTTCCACTAAATATCCGCCTATATTTGCAGTGACTGTCCATAACGCTATAAAAATGAGAATACAAGGCCTCTTTAGCCTGGGAGATGGCACTTCTTTGTCTCTATTCAGAGCTTCCTGCTCTTCGTGGATACTGTCAGCCTCACCTCATGGGGACGTTCAAGGATCTGATACTGCATGGATTTCCATATCAAGTGGACTTTTATACTGCCATAGAAGTCCACTGAAGTGAGTGGTATTCAGCATGGCCCACGTTCTGCCCACATAGTCTTTACAGTGGGGAAGATAAAAGGGAGACTGGAGGGATGGGCAGCATCTGCCACCCTTGACATCCCTTAGGTGTATGTGTGATACCTTTTAATTTCAAAATTTAGGACAAAAAAATTCACATATGACTGGAGAGCAAGCCCAGCCCATATGCATCCAGCAGCACAGGCTCTGGTCCCATGGAGTTGAGGCTGTCTATCTGCTCTGGGCATTGTGACATGGCACACAAAGGGTATCTAGCACTCAAATTTGGCCTGGCTGTCTCTTTGGCATGAGGGATGCTCAACCAAACCTGAATGGCACTACTACTCTAGTTGCACCAGGCCACAACACCCATAGTGCAAGACAGGAATCTCCACTATTGGATGAATGTGAGATGAGTCAGTCTCCAAACCTTTCTCCCCTCCACTGCAAAACATCCTCCACTGCAAAATCTGGCTCTGCCACTGACTTTTTATTTTAGCAGTAGGGTCTAAGCTGAAAAAATGAAAGCAGGACAGAGTCATCTTATTATAAGGCAAGAAGGGGGATACTGCATGAAGAGAAACTGAAAGCTCCTAGTTACTGTACAAAAAATCAATAACTTGGTCAGTGTGGTTCAAACCATAGCATTCATTTCAAACTCTCACTTTGATTTTCAGTTGATTAAAGTGATCTGATCTGAAAAAAGCCCACAAATTATTCACTTTTGATATATGGTACTGTATAACAGAATTATTTTAAAACATTCTAATTTTCCTTTTTGGTTGTTTAGTGTCTGTTAATTCTGTCAGAACTGGAAAAATACAAAAAATCCACAATATTTTAAGGGGATTATATCTCTGCTGAATATAAGCAATTTTATTATACACAGATATTTTATAGTGGTGAATATTTCACTAACCAGAAGACTGGGGAAGCAGTTAAATGAGCCCAGGGATCTAAATAATTGACATTTCTTTACATCCTTTTGTGAACCTAGAGGGGCTTTCACTCAGTGAAATAGTATATATTAAAGCAAGGTTTCAATAACAGCTATCTGTATAACTTTAAATTCTTTGAGCTGTTCCTGTTTAAGAACGTCACTCATATTTTGCAAAATTATATTTACATTTCACCCAGGTTTTCTATTATAGTTGTGGGGTTCACTGGGCAATTCAGGAGGAGGGAACACAGATCTGTCTCTAAATCAGCTGTGCACTGCCTTGGATCTTGGGGTCCTTTACAATAGCATGAAGGTTGCTGTCATTGGCATAAGTTGCCCATGACCTCCAAAAAGCAGTGGAAATCACCAAGGGCAGGGAAGCCCCAACTTCATGCCCTATCATGGCAGTTGTATAGCAGTCATTCGGCTGGTTCTGTACCACCAGAAGTTCACCCTGTTTTCAACAGATCCCTCAATGGCAGCTATGCTGGCTATAGGTTTATTATCTGCCTGCAGATAAGCCACATGGCATAAGATCTGAGCTATGTAGTCTGAATAGTGGGCCTTATTTCTTCTCTCATTTATAGTCCTTTTCAAATAATTTCATTAACTTCTACAACATTACTTCTAAATTATTATCCGTGTGAATGAGAAGAGAATCAAGGCCCACAACATGTAATCTGAAAGGCTGTCCAGGTTAATTTAGCTGACAATCTAGCTCTAAGTGTCTTATTGTGATGTATAGCATAATTAAAATACAAATAGTTACTTTATATTTCAGAACATCATTTAAAAACAACTTTTAAAATATTTATATAAGAAAATAATAATGAACTTTGCTTTAGTGAAGCTTTACATATCTATAGCTATTTGATTGTAGTAAGCCTGCAGTATGGAATAGGCTATAGACAATGACTGTATGCTGTTTAAAATGAATAGCAAAAATGTAAAATGATCACTTAGGAAATCAAACTTAACCAAAGCACAACCTAATTAATCAGAAACAACAATGTAGCTTTTCTGTATACAATATACAAACATACTCTATACTTTAATTCCCTGATACACTGAGACAGATTTATATATATGATGTTATTGTTATTGTGTTTTATAGATACAAAAATGAGATTGACTGTGTTCTGATTGATAGGTGATGTGTTATACAAGACATTTCAGTAGTGCCATTATTTAACACCGGAAGTGATCGTCGCTTACTTAGATCGGGTCAGACTGTTACACCAAATCAAAGTAATTGTTAGGATTCAAACAGTGGAGTACAGCAATTAGCAGAGATTGGGGGGGGGGGGAGGGGAAGGAAAGCAAAATTACCTCCTGTAATGGGAAAAGAACCCATAGTCTCTATTCAGCCCTGAGTTCACGGAGTCAAATCTGCATATGAATTCCAATTTTGCAGTTTCTCTTTGACGTTTTGATGTGTTATTCATTTGCTTGAGTGTAACTATTAACAGATCAGTAATGGAGTGATCAGGAAGATTGATGAGTTCCCCTATTGCTTTTTAATGTTGTTATTTCTTATGTCAGATTTGTGTCCATTTATTCTTTTGCACAGAGATTGTCCTGTTTGTCTAATGTATAAGGCAGGGGGTGAGAGGTGGTGGGAGGTATTTCTGGCACATGATAGCGTAAATCACATTGTTGGATGAACAAGTGAATGAGTTCTTGATGGAGTAACTGGCTTGATGAGATCCACCATTGATGGTGTCTTTTGTGTAGATCTGTGGGCAAAGTTTGCAACATGGTTTGTTGCAGGAGTATGTGCCTGCTTTAATGTTTCTGTTGTTGGGTCTGCAGTTGCTGGTGAGTATCTGCTTAAGGTTGGGAGGCTGTCTGTAAGCAAGGAGAGGTCTGCGACCCAAGGCCTGGTGAGAGTGAGCCATCATCTTGTAGATAGGCTGTAGGTCCTTGATGATGTGCTGTGGGTGGTTGACCTGGGGGTGGTAGGCGATGAAGAGTGGTTTTCTGTTGTTTTCTTTCTTGGGTTTTTCCTGTAGTAGTTGACTTCTGGATACCCATCTGGATCTGTCAATCTGTTTCTTCACTTCTGTGGGTGGGTACTGTAGTTTTAAGAATGCTTGATAGAGATCCTGAAGGTGTCTGTCTCCATATTAGGGATAGGAACAAATGCAATTATATCCTCGGGCTTGGCAATGGATCGAGTAGTGTGTCTTGGGTGGAAGCTCGATTGATGAAGGTAATTATAGCAGTCTGTAAGTATATGGTACAGCGTGATTTTTATATGTCCATCACTAAGTTGTACTGTAGGGTCCAGAAAGTGGAAATCCTATGTGGAGTGTTCCAGACTGAAGTTGATTGTGGAGTGGAAATTGTTGATATCTCTATGAAATCTACAAATCCTTTCCAGATGATGATGTCATCAATGTAGCATAAGTAGAGGAGTTGTACTTGGGAACGAGATTCGAGGAAGCGTTGTTCTAAGCCAGCCATAAAAATGTTGGCATTTGTGGGGCCATGTGGATACCCATAGCAGTTCCAATGACTTGAAGATATAAACTAGACTCATACTACCCCTAAGCTAATTAATGTTAGGGCATGTTTACCCTAACAGCTAGAAGTATGATTCCCCAGTTCACATACACATACTGCTAGTATAGTAGTGTAAACAGGGTAACATGGACAGAGGTAAGCTGTAGCACAGGATAGCCACACTGAGTAGATGTCCATGGGCTACTGGTGGCTTTGTACAAATATGGCTAGCTTATACGATTGCTGCTCTAACTCCTACACATTCCGTGCCATATTTTTTTTAAAAAAAAAATGTAGATGCCTAAAGAAGCCAATAGTTACACAGTAGTGTTTTGAAAAGGACTTAGGCACCTCCCATTGATTAACTTTTATTGATTTCAGTAAGAGCTGGGCACATAAACACTTTTGAAATACCACTAGGCACCAATCGGGATCTTTAGGCACCTAAATATGTTTAATAATCTGCCTCTAAAATCTTCCCCCCAACATATAAATATTCATCACCAATCACTTTTATGCAGATAGTTTGTGACAAGAAGAATGCATGGTGCACAGCTCTCGGTACGTGCCATCCCATTTCAAGTCAGATTGGCTATAGCATAAATAGGTTTGAAAACGCTGTGCAATTTCAAGTGGGGGAGGTGAAGAAAGTTTAATTTTCTTCCACCAAAGTCCCAGCTAGTGGACCGGTTCTGGATAATGAGTAGCTGGATGAATTCGCACTCATAACGTCAATACTGTTTTCACTCTGAACAGGTGTTTTTTTTCTTTTTAAACAACCTCAAGTGAATAAAATTGATTAGATTTGGATTAAATGATGTATTTTTGTTTTAGCAGATTTATATCCACAGGTGAATCCCTGCAATTTCATCTCAAGCTGAATTACAGTCAGATTTGGTTACTGAGGATATAGATTTAGTGGAGAAATTTTGGCTTTTAATCTTTGAGCTAAACCCCTACTTTTGGTGACTGGTGAAATCTGACATATTTTTTTAGGTGGGGGCAGATAAGAAGGTATACGGCTATATTTAGCTGGAAATTGATGTAATCTCTACACAGGAGATCAGGATGCCAGCCGTAAACTCTTAGGCTATGTCTACACTTACAAAAGCTAGTTCAAATTAATTAATTTGAACTAACTAATTCAAACTAATTTTAATTAGTTCGAATTAACTGAATTTGAACTAGCATGGCCCCCCTAGAATGCTAGTTCGAACTAGCCATGTCCATGCAGGGCACTTGCTTAGTTCGAATTAGTCAGTTGCATGAAGGTCAATCTGCCAATTAGTTCGAACTAAGCAGTTAGTTCAAACTAATGTGGCCACATTGACTTAATTCGAACTAACTATTTTGAATTAAGGGTTAGTTCGAACTAAGCAATCAGATTTATTAGTTTGAATTAAGGAAGCTCTTAATTCGAACTAATGAAAGCCTAGTGTGGTCAAGGCTTAAATTAGTTCGAATTAAGATTCCTTAATTCGAACTAACTTGCAAATGTAGACATAGCCTTAGAATCTGGTTTCGGGGTATGGCAAAGAGAGACCACACTGATTTTGCTTATTATTTTCTTCTAGCAGTAGATGCATGACATATTGATGATTTTAGATGTATCCGTATTAATCTTTGACTGTGAGGTTTTACTGATTTATTCATGCACTGTGAATAATTCCCTGTTCTTTTTGGAGTTGTTCCAGTAGCTAGGCAGTGTCAATTGCTTAAGCAGTTTCTCAGGAGGCATTCCACAGAGTTCTATCTTGACACCCCTCCTGTGGCTCACTGTTTATGAGAGATACACTGACCTGTGGTTTCATTAATATGAAGCACCCAAGGAACTTTATGTCTCTTTTTCTTCATTTCCGCTTTCTAATCATCTGGCTTTGGAAGGGGAATAGATGAGAGCAGTCTGAAGGCTAAATTCAGATAATACCAAGGTCACACTAGTTAAACATACAGGAAATGTGGAGAAGTTGATATGTAACCCTGTTATTGAAGGGGTATTGTCTGTCACCTTTTGTCAAAGTGGTTCACATATTGAAGGTGGTTCTGGGACTCTGATAGCTCCTGCATTTCCAATTGGCATTCATGGCCAATAGCAGCAGTTTTTATTTTTGTTAACTAAATCAGGGCTTCCCAATCTGTGCTCCATGAAGCTGGTAGTATACGGAAACCCGGCTGGTCACTTGGTGCTAATTCTCTTCTTTCTTTTCTGTCTGTTAAAGTCCTAAAAGGACCTTAAAATAGATTAAATGGGATCTTAATCTTCCTTTCCCATGCAAACAACTACTGCATTTGGAAGAGATATTATATATGACTATTAAAAATGGAAGGAAAGTGTCCCGTGCAATGTGAGTAACAAGGAGTAACATTTCCACACAAATGTCTCTTTATTAAGATGTGGTCAGTCCATCAAAAGTTAGAGAATTTCTCAACTAAATAACTGTGACTCTCTAATATGGACCTTGTTATAGTTATCTATGGCTTGGTAGGTGCTAGATTGGATTATTATTAAGCACTATGCATGAACTATCCTTGAAGACATCTCAGAAGCTTGAGATCATTCCAAATGCAAGTCCTTACTTACATGGTTAGACTCCAAACAAATAAGTAGGGAATCACAATCTGCAACCTGACACAGTTGCAGTTCTTGGGCTCACTTATTTCTGCAAAACCGTTACAGTACTTTTATGTCTTGAGAGCTCTCTATAAAAAGGCCTAAGTGAATTTATTTGGTTTGCCAATTCATATTAGTCAATGAGTCGTGAGAGTTGTTTTACATCTTTGTGCACATGTCCCCAAATACAGGTAAATGAAATAACCTCAGACATTTAAAAAAAGAAATCAGATAAAATTCTCTTGATTTCATGTTGTTGTAAAAGAAATTCAATGTGAAATTAAATTTTAAATCAAAGTTACTAAAAGGCTGATTATTTTAATGATTTTGCCACCTTGAACATGATAATAACTCCACTCGATATTGTAAAAGGGGACGGGGGGGGAATTAGACCTTCAAATGCAGTCTTTTAAAAATAAAGGAGGGAAGAAAAATAAGACATACAAAACATTTACACAGAAACTTAATGGTTCATTTTTGAAGTTTGGAACCCAAACTGAAGATAGACAGCAAGTAAATTGTGTACATCAGAATCAGAAGGGAAAATTTCTATGGATCTGAAAAGTCAGCAAAATTAAATCCTGAAATGTAATAAGTACATATTAGGAAAACAGATTTAAAATACATACTTGCTTTGTCCATTTTCCTCTTATATATATGCAGCAGTTTAAGAGCTAGAAGGTGTTTCAAAGAGAGCTGCTGTTTGAGTGTTGCTAAGGTACCTTTAAAATGTAATTTCAGACTTCTCCAGCTTTACTGAAGCTGTACTTTATTCATCACTGAAATCAACAACTAAACATTTTATTGTACATATTAATTTTAATTGTTGTATAATAAAAAACTCAACACAAATAGAATTTTGAAAGTAAAAAAAAAATTGGAAAAAAAAAATAAAAAAGAGATGCTTTTAAACAATATATCCTTAGAAGGAATCATTTTTAAACCACCACACGTCTAGTTTGGTAGTGGTAAGAAATATCTACTTAGGAGAGTTAGCTACAAGAATACTGCCTCAAGCTTTTAAATTAGGAGGAGAACTTTGACAAAAGACCAAAGAATTAATCATTAGTCACACTTTTATCTTGGGGTTTATAATATCATTTTGTCTAATTATTCCTGATGTTTCACTATCATGTTAAAAGCCATTTTAGAAAGAAAGAATCTGAGCAGACAAGCTCTTTTCAGATTCAGTCTCTAGTGGACAGCAAGATATATTAGAGCTAGTAAACAAAACTTGGTATGGTTGGCATTTCTACACAAAAGAGACCCAGGACTGAGCTTGCATAAAAAAGCCCTGGAGAAAGTGGTCCTGCCAGTTAAACATTAAATACATTGTGAGGAGGCTTGTATTGTCACAGTTGCTTGCACCACACCCCAGGCATGAATAATAAATAAGTGGAATTATCTCAGAGGCTGTATCATATAGTGGTGCATAACTAAAAGTGTCTCAAAAAACAATTTATATAGAAGACAATAGTTTTTGTTCTATTGTACATCAATGCTTACAAAGTTATATCTAGACTAGAATTAGGTGGAAATTTTTATACAAAAATAACATTTAACCATACCAAAAGGTTGGGAAATTGATGGAGCCACCAGTGAAAGGGGAAGAATCCCAAAGTAGCAAGGGAGGGAGATACTTGCCAAGAGACAATAGGTAGCTCCTCCCACTGGGTGTCTCTGTTGCCCTTTGACCATCTAGGAGAGAGACGTGCTGATGTGCTAGCATTCCGCAGATCCCAGGATATAGCCAGTGCAGGGGCTGGGTGGAGCCTCTTTTGGCTCCATTACAACAGGGAAACGGTAACTCACCAGCTTCCAGAAGTAGCAGGATGCAAAGGAAGGTAGGTAAGGATTCCAGGGCCCCTCTGCTTTGGTGTTCCTGCCCCAGCAGGGGATCATACTCCTGTCCCTGAGCATGATGGTCTGCTTACTGCTAGAGTTCTGATAGCAGGCAACCCCTTGGAGAGAAATACTACCAGCTACCTGCCCATCCTTGATGCTTGTGTATGTGTATGCGGTGGGGGGAGAGGGGAGATATGGGGAAGCCACTGGGTATGCTTGGTTCCTAAAGGGTATAACTTGTGTTGGGACTACTGGAGAGGGAAGGGAGTCACATGGCACCACTGCAGTGGGTGAGAAGGGCCCTGGCTCTGTTTGCCCAGGCAGTCCTGCTGGAGACAGACCTACTACCCCACCCACCCACTAGTTAGGGAGTCCAGGGGTCACAGGATGCATCCATAATAATAGGTGGGCATCCAGGTAACCAGAGTGGTCCTGCCTGCGCTCGGTCTATTGTCTCAGCCCCTTCCTTTCCTACTATGTGCCATGGAGGGAGTCATGGGGTCAGGTAGTGCTGCTACAGTGGCTGGGGTTGGGGAGAGCTTCTGTTCCTTGGTGAAGCTGATGGAGCTTAATCCATTGCTTTGGCCCTCACTCCTTCTCCTGAATGTGTACCATGTCTGTTGCAGGAAAACACTGTTCCATGTGCCCAACTACAACTCCTCCACATATGGCTTCTGGTTAAGGAAGACAGGACCCAAGCATAATTTTTTCAGACACATTACAAATTTGTAACATGGGCCCCCTGATAATGGGGGTTGCAGCCTGGGCCGGGACCCCGAAGGCCTCTGAGGCTGAGTAAAGTGTACCTTCCCCCACCATGTGCAGGACCTGGGGAGGGGAAGGACTTGTGGGGCTTTGGCCAAGAGTCCTTCCCCCTTTCTTTTGTGGCAAAGCAGCAGGAGTCAAGGCAATGGTAGTACGGGTGCCTCAGAAGTCAGTGAGAGTTCATTTGAGCATCTGTGCCAGGGAATTGAGGAACTCCTTGTGCAGCTCTGTGGGAAGGATTTGATCAGTCTCTGCATGACTGGAGATCAAATAAAGACCAATGACCTGCACCAGGCACAAGATGAGAGTCACTGGTTGAGGAAAGCAGCAGGACAGAAGCTGGGAATTCAGTGGGACAGTTCATTTTGTAAAGGGTGGTGAGTTGAAAGAGTGTGTGTCCTTCTTGGTTGGGACACAGAACCTCTTATACATTAGGGTCCTGAAATGGATTTGGGATCTTAGTTTGAGGATAGGAAGGATTTGAACTCATAGAGGTGGATGAAGATGATGAGGAGTGGGTGAGTGCCTCTTAGGGTAACCAGATAACAAACGTGAAAATCATGGGAAGGGTTAGAGGGTAAGAGGCACCTATATAAGAAAAAAGCTGAGAATATCATTACTGTCCTTATAAAATTGGGACATCTGGCCTATGGTCCTGCTCTTCAGTCCTATAACTTGCCAAAAGTCCAGCAGGCATCATGTGGATGCAGCAGTGAGGTTTGTCCTCAGACTTCAGTTACTGAACAGGGGCATTACCAGCCAGGGCACTCAGGGGTAAGGGTGGTGGCCCAAGTCCCTTCTCCTTCAGACTCCTCTCCTCAAGGGATATGGACTGACCTAGCAAAATCTTTTGACATTGGTAGTCTATAGTTTGGGCAATCTGCTTGCCAAGAATGGGCTCTCTCAAATAAAGGGGTAGCACTGTCACATGCTTGGAGTGGAACTGATATCCCACAAAGGAATACAGAGCAAGTAGGACAGGACTGCCATCCTGGTACCAGGTGACATCTTTCCTAATTAAGCATAGAGCGGGAGAGAGGACCACAGATGTCATAGAATCATAGAATCATAGGGATGGAAGGGACCTCACAAGGTCATCAACCCCCTGCTAAAAAGCAGGACCACTCCCACTAAATCAACCCAGCCAGAGTTTTGTCTAACTGGGCTGTAAAAATCTCCAAAGTTGCAGATTCTACCACCTCCCTAGGTAGCCCATTCCAATGCTTCATCACCCTCCTAGTGAGAAAGTTTTTCCTAATATCCAACCTTGACCTCCCCAGCTGTAATTTGAAATCATTGCTCTTTGTTCTGTCCTCTGTTACCATCTAGAACAGCCTAGCTCCCTCCTCTCTGGAACACCCCTTCAAGTAGTTGAAGGTTGCTATCAAGTCTCCCCTCAGTCTTCTCTTCTGTAGACTAAATAAGCCTAGTTCCTTCAGTCTCTCCTCATAAATCATGTGCCCCAGCCCCCTAATCATTTTTGCTGCCCTCCGCTGGACTCTTTCTAATTTGTCCACATCCTTTCTGTAGTGGGGAGCCTGGACACAGTATTCCAGATGTGGCCTGACCAGTGTCTAATAGAGGGGAATTATCACATCCCTCAATCTGCTGGCAATACTGATGAAGCCTAATATGCCATTGGCCTTTTTGGCAGCAAGGGCACACTGTTGGCTCATATTCATCTTCCCGTCCACCATAACCCCCAGGTCCTTTTCTACAGCACTGCTACTTAGGTGATCGGTCTCCAGCCTGTAGCAGTGCATGGGATTTTTCCGTCCTAAGTACAGGACTTTGCATTTGTCTTTGTTGAATCTCATGAGGTTTCTTTGGGCCCAGTGTTCCACTGAAGCTCAAGTGGGATCCAGTCTCCCACTCAGGAATCATCTGTCCAAAAGTTTTTAAAGAAAATATTGGAAAGGGAAATGTGTTGATTTATTTACCTTGCTGTTCAGGGAAGAGCAGACAGAGGAAGGGGGGGGGGAGGGGAAGTACAATAACAAAAAATACAAACCCTGAAGACCTAACATGCCTCAAACTCTTGAGAACTGTTCTACAATCTTCCAAATTTATACAAGTTTAATTTGTCCTAACCAGTGTATTTTGTTGTTTAAGAATGAGGCTTTAATAGTGAGGGATCATGCTGCATTACAGTGGTAGCGTAGCTAAGGTATGACAACGAATTTAGGCAGAGGGCAGCAGAAGAGCCTGATTCACCATAGAGTAAAATAAATCAGCAGTGTTGGCTGAAGGGATGACTCCTTATCACCCTTCCCATCTGGCATTCACAGATCGTGGGTTGCCAAATCCTCAGCTTCAAAATGCACATAGAAAAGCCAATGTGTGCTTTGCATTTAATGATGAGAAATGCTTTTATTCCCAGTACAGGTACAAACACTCTTGTAGGAGGGAAGGCTGATGAATGCCACCCTGCATTATGGGGAAACAAATAAGTAGTCTTGTGGCACTTTTAAAGACTAACAAATGGATTTATCACATGAGCTTTGGTGGGAGAAAAATCCAACTTCATCAGATGCTTGAAGATGGAGAACTTACAAAATGGGAAGAAAACAAATGCAGGTAAGTGTAAGTCATAGAATCAGGTCAGAGTGTTAACAGCAAATCAAAACAGTTGTTTAGAGTCAAACATTAAAAAATAGCATAAGAGGGAAGTGAGGTCAGATCACCTGTTGTAATGGTCTGCCAGGAAAGTGAGGGTTAAAGAAAAAGGAGATATATTAAGGAGGACATTCCTGGCATAGGGAATGGTACCATGCAAAATTACATATAACAAGATATTCATGGGAAAATGAAATTTAAAGAATAGAGGCTGATGTGAAGTGGTGGAGAGATTAACAGTGATATATGGCAGAGGCAGAGCGGTACAAAACTTTGAAAGTGAGGATGCTAAGGAGTTGTATATAGAAATGATACATTGCCAGTTGTAGGGTTTTGTATACAATGGAAAACATACACAGAGTGGTTATTATAGAATTTGTTGTGGAGCTTTGGATAGATTTGAGGGAAATATGGTTGAAGTCAGGCAAGATGGAAGATAGGAAATTGCAATAGTGTAAGGGCTTGATCTCTTAAATGGTTATGTATATTTGTCACTTTACTCATGTGAATAGTCCCCTGAAATCACCATCACCAGCATTAAGCTTGCATTCTTTCATACTAATAATGAAATAGTACTCTTACTGGTGATCTTATATTCACCTACATGGTGGCTCTAATTCTCTCAGGATTTTAGAAAATTCTTTAGGGTGCATCTACACTTATAAATTAGGTAGACTTAAGCAGGCTTAAGTCGATTTAATTTAATCCATGTCTACAATGGGCTTTCCTTAATTCGAGTTAAGGTGCTCCTTAAATTGAATTAAGGAAAAACTAGTTCGAATTAATAACACCTCTTTATAATTCGAACTGATGTCTAAGTTGACTTTTTTAAAGTCGACTTAGCCAGTATAGACACCCTAAGTTGACTTGGTCGAATTAGGGCAGGGGGAACAAGGGAGCACCACATGGCTCCCTGGCAGAAGGGAGCCACTGTGGCTCCCTTGTCCTGGGGAACCCTTGCTCCCTTCTCCCCAGACCCGCAGCTTCCCTGCAAGGGGAGCCATGGTCCTGGGGAGAGAGGCTCCCCAGCCAGGGCTCCAATCCCCCGCTGGAACCCTGGCTGGAGAGCCTGGAGGTGGGCAGCTGGTCCTGGCCGAGCCAGCCGCCCAGCAGCTGGCTCTGCCGGGACC
>ML685807.1:5441713-5477420 GCA_007922175.1 Pelusios castaneus | reverse complement strand
GGGCTCCAGGGCCTGGATTTGCCACTTCATGAGGTTCAGCATTCTCTCAAGCAGCCTCTGCTCACTCCTCTGCAGACCCAGCTCAACCCTCCGGTGGGCATCCTCCTGCTCCTGCCGGGCCGTCAGGCATGCCTCGGTCCACTTGATGATGTGGATTAGCTCATCAAACTGCTTGTCCCTGGAGCGAAGCGCCCTCCTCCTCCTCCTGTTCGGAGCTGGTGGGGCCCTGGGAGTACCGCATGTCAAGGGTGCAGGGTCTGCTGGGGAGAAGCAAAGAACAGAGTTCTGCCCATTAGCTAATTAGCGTTGTGCAGCCTGACAGCAGCTGCTGTCCCCTGACCATCCCCCTACTTTCCAATCCCTGTCCTTTGGGACAGAGACCCCTTGGTACACACCGCTGTGCTCTGCTGCACAGTTCGGGTGCAGTGCCCACTATGGTGAGCTGCAGGCAGCCCTGCCCCAGGGGTTTCTCCTGAGCCATGTGCCACCAGTGTCAGGTGCATGCTGTCTGGCCTTGGTGCTCCCACCTCAGTCCTTCCACCCCATCTCCAGATATGCCACTGCACTGCTCTTCTCCAGGTCCCCCCTGCCACACGGCCCCCAGCCCCTCTGCCCC
Organism: Pelusios castaneus; assembly: GCA_007922175.1. Taxonomy (NCBI): domain Eukaryota; kingdom Metazoa; phylum Chordata; order Testudines; family Pelomedusidae; genus Pelusios; species Pelusios castaneus. Next base: position 5,476,804 of record ML685807.1, on the reverse strand, counting down.
TGTTTGAGGGCCTTCGCGTCCCCCCCAACCCTGCCTGACTCTGGGCAATGTCCCACAGGCATGCACATCTCTGCTCACAGGGAGGGAGGGAGGGAGGGAGGGAGGGAGGGAGGGAGCTCTCACCAGAGGTAAAGTGGGTGTCAGGTGCACTGTCCCCTCACCTGGGTCTTCTTCGGCGGGGAGGAACCTGCTCCTCTCCCTCCTCCTGTGAGTCTGGGTCCTCCGTTGGGGCAGGGATGAGCTCCGGGCTGGCAGCTGGCTCCAGGGCTGGCAAGTTGCCCTCTTGCTACTGTTGGGCACTGACCTCCCCCTGCTCCAGCACCACAGCTTCATCCACCGAGCCCTCTTCTCCGTCGTCATCAAGGGAGGGTGGCTCGATGGAGTCAATGGTGTGTGCTGGGAGGCTGTCACTCTCCTGCCCCAGAAAGGCATCCAGAGGCTGGTGGTGAGGGCTGCCCCTGTCCGGAGCATGTCCTCCTGGGCCTTTTGGTAGCCCTGGAGGAGGTCCTTTATTTTCACCCCGACCTGCTGGGTGTCACGGGTGTGGCCCTTGTCAGCCACGGCCTGGGAGATGGAGGCATATATCTCCTGGTTGCAGTGGCCAGCAGGATTTCCTGCTGGCTCCAGGATGGGGCCTGCCTGAGGCACTGGCTGCTCTGCTCTGCCCTGCTTGCAGACAGCAGGCCTGGCCCGCTCTAAGGAGCAGGGTGGGCAGGTCTGTGTCCTGCCCTATGGTTGGCCAGTGCAGACTCTTCCTGTGCCAGGAACCCTGGGACGGCGGTCTGGAGGCCAGTGAGGTCGACTTAGGGCTACTCCACATCCACACTGGCTTAGGTCGACTAAATAAGGTTGACTTAAACATTAAGTCAACCTTAAAGAAGGTGTTATTCAGTCGACTTAACTTTTCCTTAAGTCTACTTAAGGAAATGCTTACGTCAACTTAAGAAAAGCCCAGTGTGGACGCGTCTTTGTTTAGGTCGACGTAAGTGTCCTTAAGTTGACCTAAGTTGCCAACATAGACGCACTCCTAGACTGCATCTTTTACTAAGAATAAATGTATTTGTTATATGTATTGTATATGTTAAATGTATTTACTAAGAAAAAACATATTTGTTATAACTGAAAGACTGATTGTTGAAGGGTATATATTAGTTATATAGAAAATGCATCTGTGGTTTCTAGCATGAGCAGTTTTTCAGATAAATTGTGGCAAAAGAAATGTTAGAAGAATTCTCAAATCCAGATTAATTCTCGTATATCCCTAGGGTTTCAAAAACTGTCTGGAATCATCTCAGATTTGAAAAAGGGAAATAAACCCTTCTGGCCAAAGAGCACAGATACAAAATTTATAGTGGAATGACCTTTTTTTGACCATTTTGACAAAGGCTATAATTGGGCTGCCAGTGAAAAATAAGACTCAAGCTTAATTATGGAGAGACTATTGTTTCTCCATAATTTTCCATCTCCACATTATTAAAAATAAATTGTAGCTCTTAATTTTCTTTTCTTTATCATGTGGAACTTTGCTATGAACAATTGCATATTGTAATAGCTACAATAATTCTCTCCCAGAGCACACTTTTGGAATCAATACTGATCAATACTCTAGCAAAATGGAAGAGCAGGGAGACTGCATTATGACCCCTGGTGTGGCTAATGGATGTTAGCAAGGATTCAAAAAGACAGTGCACACTTTTCTTGAGTTAAGAAAAAAATGGAAAGACTCAAAGTTAGTCCACTGATCTCACCAAGTCTCTTCCCTTTTGCACAAAAAGAATTGTATGAATGAACCATAGAGGCATGGAGGGTTCAAATAACCATGCTTACCAAACTCAAAAGTCTGTTCAGAGATCTATCTATCTATCTATCTATCTATCTATCTATCTATCTATCTATCTATCTATCTATCTATCTATCTATCGCTTTAATACTAGACAGATAGATACATACAGAGAGAGAGAGAGCGCGAATTCACTAACTATTTAAAGGGATACTACCTGATTCCTAAATATTATGCAAAAGCTGTTTTCCTGGCAGTTTTATTAACTTATTGGCAGGCTATCTTTCGATGAGGAAACTCAAGACCCAGTCCAAAGGCAACTGAAGTTAGTGAAAAGATTACCATTGCCTTCAAAGGCTTTGGATCAGGCCCTCATGCATTTCCTTCCTGTTTGAGTTTGAGTTCTCAGTCACATTCAAAACAAATCTGAATGAATGAAGGTCACAGATTAAAATTGTATTCCCAGTGCAGAACGTTGATAAAAGGAATTATAGCAAATATACATTTAAAAACAAAATCTTTGTGAATGACTATTTCAGTGAATTTGTATGCTAAACTGAGGTGCTTTACATACCTCTGTTATTTATGATGATCTTTAATGAAATAGACTGCCAGAAACAGTGGCTAGAAATAAAGATCTAACAGATTTATGACTGAGGGTAAACTTGCTTTGAGCTATGTGCCCGTTCACAGTGCTTTAGTTCAAAAGATACTATGAAAGCTTATAAACAAATCCTGGAAAAAGTATAGAACTGTTTAAACAATACATTTTCCTAGTCCTAAACAGTTTAATACTTATATATGGAGCAAATAGTTTGCTTCTAATATGCACAAACTAAAGGCATATCTATTTACATTTTCAAGGAGTGAGCAATTCATCATGTCAAACCATAAGGTCATTACATTGTGCCACACAGCATAATGCCACAATGCTCGCAAATGATGAAATGCCAGCTCCCAGAAAACATTTAAAAAGACATGTGCTTATATTTAGAGACCTAAATGGCTGTAAGTTTCTGGACAAAGGATTCTAGCTGAAATGAACACGCAAACCAATCTCTGACAAGTTCATTTCAAGCAAAAAAACCTTTTATTTATTTATTTATTTATTTATTTATTAGATGTGGAAATACAGTACAAGTATTCAGAGAAGAACTCAAATACTTCTCTAAAATACATTAAAAGGGAATTCTTGCAAAAAAAGGCTAAAGAAAACACAATTTTTCAAAGAAAAAAAGTATAATTGAACTTACTTGCCCCCTTTGCTTAAGAAATATCTAATAACAATAACAGTTCAGGAAGTTCTGGTTCTAAAATAATGTGTGATCTCCACAAACTGTTGTGTAATAGATTGGAGGGCCTGCCCATATGTGGGTTAGGAAGGGAGTTCCACACTGCCCCTCTCTGCACCCAGCTCTGCTCCCACCTCCACCCCTTTCATGGCTCCAGTTGTGACCTCAGTCATGGTTCTTGGCCCTAGCTACAGCGCACAGCCATGGTTCCACTTCTAGTGCTACCAGACCACAGTAGCTTCTAAGTGGCTCATTGAAAAGGACACATGAACAGTCTTTTGCAATGGGAAATGTGCATAAAAATGCAGATGGCAATTTGATAGATAGATAGATAGATAGATAGATAGATAGATAGATAGATAGATAGATAGATAGATAGATAGATAGATATAAATTTCATCTAAAATTAAGAAGAGAGAGAGAGATGATGTTAAAAGAATATATTTTGCAAAGGAATCATAATAATTTGTGAATAAATTAATTAGAGAGATTACTAACAAAGACAAATTATATAATAAACTGAAAGCTAAGTAAATATGAAAACAAAATGAGGATAAAAGGTATGTCAGGGAAATAGGAAAGCAAAAACAAAATACAAATCAAACAGCTCTTCAGGGCCAATTCGCCCAGCATCTATAATATCCCTTAGGGTTTCTTACATTTTAAAGAAATTTTCCTAATTAAATAATTGATGAAGCTAAGCAATTGCTTACAAAATACATTTTCTATACACTAGGGCTAAGTCTTTGATAGTTCTTCACTGCTCCTAAAGGTTCATAATATATGGGGAAGTGAAGAACCAGACCTTAAGGAGATATGGTTTAGAAAACGTATGGAAGAGATTTTCATAAATGCTCAATATCTCCAATTTGTGGCAATTCTTCAAAAGTGCCCAGCATCTGTCATCACCTATTGTTCTCTAATTAAGAAATTAACTCTTGAAAATATGGCCATGATACTTTGAAATGTAAATCTATTAAACCAAATCCTTGAAACTAGTCTGGTTGCTCTAAGTGCCATTCTAAGGTGAACCAGGCTTTGTCATAGTTCAGCTAACATTTACTCTAAATTAGGCTACCTAAAACAGACTTTATGGACCACTCTGCCAGCTGGCATTTTTTGGAGCTCAGTTTGCTCTGCAGACACCCTATCATGCTCCTGGCCTCATTTCTGGCTACCCAGAAATATCCCTCTGAGGCCATGTACACACGATCACTTTATCACGCATTAAAAGTCATTACCGCACAATAACAACAACAGCGTACACATGTGCAATAGGGCTCTTGCGCGTCAACAGCCCAGTTGTAGCGCAATACAAAAACCACCTCGACAAGGGTGGTAGCAGTTAACGCGGAACAGCTGTTGTGCCTTTCGACTCGTGTGTACGCTTACCACACAATGATTGGCCTCCAGAAGTGTCCCAGCATTCCAAAGTCATCCTCTCTGGTCTTCTCCCCACCCGCTATGTGGCCGTGACGAAACAGTCCCCGCCCTGTTTCGATTCCCGGGATTTTCAAATTTCTCCTCTGTTTCACTTCCTGTTCTCTTCCTTGTGGAGTGGAGTGCAGCTCCGATCTTCACTAGCAATGGCAGCCCATCGTGGAAAACACGCACCCATTTGGAGCACGGCAGAGGTGCTGGACCTGATCAGCATCTGGGGAGAGTCTGCTGTGCAGGTGCAGATACGCAGCAGCAGGTGAAATTTCATAATTTCATATGGCATAATTTCTCGGGCCATGTCAGAGAGAGGTTATGAGAGAGACACTGTGCAGTGCAGATCACAGGTGAAGGAGCTAAGAATAATCTATCACCGAGCGAAGGAGGCAAACCACTGTTCGGGCTCAGTGCCTGCTACATGCAGGTGCTACAAGGAGATCGAAGCCATCCTCAGTGGGGACCCCACAACCAGTGCAAAGAGTCCTGTGGACACATCGGCCCCTCCTCATCCACTGAATGCCAGAGCCAAGCAGGATGAGGATGTGATTGATGAGGAGGAGGAGATGGAGGATGACCTGGAGGAGAGCGCAACAGTGTGTAGCCAGGAGCCCTTCTGCACCCCCGCTGAGACGTCCACCCAAGACATGAATTGCAGTGTGTCCTCTGAGGTGGCAGAGGGGGGTTCAGGTAAGTTTCTCTTTCGTGCAGCTATGGCTTCTGCTAAAAAATCATTGTACGGGGCAGGGGTGCTTGCTGTCTCGGTCCCCGCTGTGCACGCTCTTTACTATGCATTCATTAGAAGTGCATCAACACAAGCAGTGATTGTCAAAAAATCATCTGTATTTAGGTCACTAAAGGTTTCCTTGATGTACCACCAGAGCCTCCTACTCAGGTTAGATGGGATAGCGTATGTGTCTACGCTCCTGTATAAGGATACTCGGCCTCGCCAGCTGCAAAGCACAGCTCTGGGAACCATGGCAGCACACAAGGCAGCAGCATACGGTCCCGGCTGGCATCCGGTGGCATGTAGGATATGTATTCTAGCTGGCAGGGGCACTCTGAGGAGAGAGATATCGGGTTCCATCTGTGTGCTCTGTGCAGACTGTTAGGCCCCAGTAAGGTTTCTATTAGGACGCACCTTGTCTGCTTCAGCAAAGCAGAGGATGTTGACTGCCCTGTACCTTCCAGTGGAATGTGCTACTGGAAGGTTACATTGGTTATCTAGGCTATGTGTTAACAATAGCTTTCTTATTCTTTTTTTTAAGATTCAACCTTCACAAGACCGGTGTATACTTCAGCTGACCGCATGAGAAACATTCGGTGGCGTGCTCGAAGAAACAGGGAGGATATGTTTCAGGAGCTGATGAAAACAACAGAGGCATCCGCGAGGGAAAATCGAGCCTGGAGAGAGGAATTCCAACAGAGGAGGCAGAAACACAGGGACGAACTGATAAGCGTCATGAAGGAGTAAACAGAACTGCTCAAGAGCATGATTGCTCTGCAGACCCAGGCGATTAATGTACGGGCTGTACTGCAGACAGTTCAGCCGTGTCTGCCTCCCACACCCCATAGTACTTCAAAGCATTTATTTGAAGGCCACCCGTCCCCCTGGTATACTGCAACATCCAGTCCCTCACAGAGCTACTTTTTAGAGACCCGCAGCTACACCCACCTGTAAACCCTCCAAAACCCCCCAACCACCCCCCCCTTTTATCTTTTAATAAAAACAGTAACAAAAACTTTGAAGAGTGGCATTATATGTACACAGTGAAAATCTCATAAGGTGCACTTGATGTGTCCTTGAAGTGAACTACGGGAGGGCATCATTGAAATGCTCCCTGAGTGCCTCCCTTATGCAAGCAGCTCCTCGTTGGGCCCCCCTAATACTCCTAGTGGCTGGCTGTTAGTATGCTTCCTCGAGGCGCTGTGCCTCCATAGCCCACCCTGGGGAAAACTTTTCTCCCCTATTTTCACAAATGTTATGAAGGACACAGCACGCCGCAATTACAGCAGGGATGTTGTCCTCGTCCAAGTCCAGCCTCCCATACAAACAGCGCCAGCGCCCTTTTAAGCGGCTGAAGGCACACTCCACAGTCATTCTGCAGTGGCTCAATCTATAATTGAACCGCTCCTTGCTGCGATCCAGGTTCCCGGTGTACGGCTTCATGAGCCGTGGCATCAGTGGGTATGCTGGGTCTCCAAGGATGACTATGGGCATCTCCACATCCCCCACAGTACTTTTTTGATCTGGGAAGAAGGTACCCCCTTGCAGCTTCCGGTACAGTCCAATGTTTCTGAAAATGCAGGCATCATGCACCTTTCCCGACCACCCAGCATTGATGTCCGTAAAACGCCCCTTGTGATCCATGAGTGCTTGCAGCACCATGGAGAAGTAGCCCTTCCTGTTTATGTACTTGGTCGCGAGATGGTCTGGAGCCAAAAGTGGGATATGTGTGCCATCTATGGCTCCCCCGCCGTTAGGGAATCCCATGGCAGCAAAGCCGTCCACAATCTCACGAACATTGCCCAACGTCACCGTCCTCCGTAGCGATTGATGGCTCGGCACACTTGTGAGAGTGCTAATCCGATGGTGGACCTCCCAACTCCAAACTGGTTTGCAACCGACCGGTAGCAGTCAGGAGTCACCATCTTCCAGATAGCAATCGCAACACGCTTCTCCACGGTTAGGGCTGACCTCATGTTGGTGTCTTTACGTCGCAGGGCAAGGCCAACTCTGAACACAGTTCCAGAAAGGTTGCTTTCCACATTCAAAAGTTCTGTACCCACTGTTCGTCATCCCACAGCTGCATAACAATGCGATCCCACCAATCGGTGCTCGTCTCTTGCGTCCAGAAACGACGTTGCACCGTGTGCAGATGATCACTGAAGGAGCTGAGCAATGCAGTGCTATTGCTCTGCAGGGCATCGATCAGCCCCTGCTCCTCGGTGTCCTCATCTGATTCGGAGCTCATTGCGTACTGAGCAACCAGTCGAGATGTATTTAGAATGCAGAAGGCGACAGTGGAGATTAGAGCAGGATCCATGCTGTTGCAGTTGTGATTGCTCGCAAGTAGTGCGTCACTGCACTGTCGAAAATAGGCGCGAGTTGCTATTGGCAACGAGGAAGATGCAAGGGGAACACAGTGCACCATGGGAAAATGAGAGTTTACCCATGGCGCTTTGCATTCCTTTCCTTCACCCCATGATTCCAAGCGCCGATTGAGGGAAAATTGAACTGTGGGATAGGTGACCAGAATTCATTGCGCTACACCGTGATATTGCAAAGAATTATGTTGCCTTGCAAAGAACGACGTGTGTACGTGCTCTCCCGCAATAAAGGTCACGTGTTTTTTATAGCGCGATTGCCATGTTGCGCTTTAATCTGATCATGTGTACATAGCCTCAGGGAGGCAGGAGAACATACCATGTTGTTATTAGGACAGCTCTCTATCCTCTTTGTGAATAGAAGGAACCAGGTATCATGCTAGGCCTGAAAAGGCCAAACCATCTTATTATATACGTGACCCAAATCTAACCTTTAAAAATACATTGCAGGAAAACACAATGGCAGTGTTACAAGTAGGCTAGGGGTTTGATATGCATGTGCATTGTTAGTAGTTAATAAATCTGTTAGTCTTTAAAAGTGCCACAGGACTCTGTTGTCTTTCTACAATAGACTAACACGACTACCCCTTTGGAATTTGTTCCCTATCTGTTACTATTGTTCTATTAGAAGAGGTCAAAAGGGAACATTAACATCTAGATGGACCTTTGATGTACCAATGTAAACTGTGTATTAACAGTGCTAATGCAGCTAATTACCTGTGATACCCAAGAGGTGAAGGTTTTACTTCAAAGGACAATATACATTACTATTCTCCACTTAAGACAACAGAGTCCTGTGGCACTTTTAAAGACTAACAGATTTATTTATCGCATGAGCTTTCATGGGAGAAAATCCCACTTCGTCAGACGCTTTCTTCAAAGCGTCTGACGAAGTGGGATTTTCTCCCACGAAAGCTCATGCAATAAATAAATCTGTTAGTTTTTAAAAGTGCCACAGGACTCTGTTGTCTTTCTACAATAGACTAACACGGCTACCCCTTTGGTATTCTCCACTTAAGAAAGTATCTGTGAACTGTCATCAAAGTCCACACGAAGAAATGACCTGCAAATGCCCACCTTGCTACAGCTATAAAAGGAAGTTGAGAACATGATCCCTTGGTCTCACACCAGTCCAAGCTTCTCAGGGAAAGTTTTGGATACAGGATTGATATCGCAGCCAGCCTGACCTGATCCTGTGTCATACATTTCCTTGCATTTAATTTCCTCACATTCTGTAAATTCCCCATCTTCAAAGCATCTGACTCAGTAGGATTTTCTCCCACAAAAGCTCATACAATAAATACATTTGTTAGTCTTTAAAAGTGCCACAAGATTCCTTGTTTGTTTTACTTCTTACACTATTACCCATTCCATTTTAGTCAAGCCAGATTAGTGATGCATTCCTGCTGCCACCCAGATTTTAGTCACTTGACTGCACTGATAAGTCGGAACTCCTAATGCAGCTAGGCTGGTGAGTGAGTCTTCAGACTAGCTTTAATGGAAACTTTAGGAACTAACTGTTGTGGAAAAAAAAAGTTATACAACCACTGTTCTATTATGTACTGCCTTAGTATAATTAGATGAATTCACTTCCCAATCCTAAGAAGTTAAAAAAAAATCCTAAGTGGTCTTCTGAAAAATCCCAAGAAATTTTTTTACCCATTCACAGTTAGAGAATGATTTAATATATACCTGAGGGAAAACAAACCAATGCATTTTTAAGTTAAAAAACAAAACAAAACAAAAAACCCTGGATGACTACAGGGGGGCTTAAAAGTATGTGGTAGTGTATAAATGCTTCATAATACAGTGATTAAAAATCTCAGTGTACTGTATATTCCTTTTGCTTTATGTAAACTATATGAGGAAAAATGAAAGAACATACTATAGACTCTTCACTCAACACTAATGACCTTGTCGTGATAGCAGTTGCAACCTGTAAACTCAATCAGCTCCATTCTCTAATCAGAAAAGAAAACAAAGTTGCTTGAAAGGGTGAGTGGTTCACATCTGTTTCCATGGCAGATGTCCCTGATGATGCAGATGTATGCTCATTTGGTTTATAGCATGATTGTTCCTGAATGATTTATTAGCTGTATATTATATTTTATACATAAAACAAATAGTTCTTAATACCAAGGGGCTTTTTTTCCTCCATGTATTAAAATCCTGTATTTGACCTGCCGATAGACACTTTTCTATTTAAATGACAGGCCTACTGTTGTTTTCTTGATTCTTCCCCCCCCCCCCAACCCCCCACCCTTGCCATATAAAATATGTATTAAAATTATGCACAGTTCTTAGTCAGTTAAATCACCCATCCCGCCAGAAATGTAATTAATGCAAAACTTCTTGTCTTATCACTGGGGTATCATTATATGATGAAATGATCTATTTTGATACCATCCACTGCCCTACCATCTGTAGAGCAGAGTTTGAAAATGAGATTGTGTGATTAGAGTAACCTGCACTTGGCTGCCCGTGCAAGAGACAGAGAGGGACTTTGACTTTTAAAATGCTTTTAATGAAATCAGTGCATGACAGATTAAAAATATTTTTTTTTTACAAATTAAAAAACAATTTCCCAACCCTAACAGTACAAAGTACATTTTCAATAGCCTATCACTGAATAAATTGGTCCAAATTATGTCTGATCTGAGTATAAGATAAACTGCAAACAATGGTGTAAAAGCACTAAAAATAAAAAAAATAAAAAAGAGCAACCCCAATACCAAATAATTTACATAAACTATATTTCAAAATAGCTTTCATTTCTAGACCTAAAATAAAGTTTGCAAGCCAGATAATATATGTGTTTGTTAAAATGGAACAAATAAGAAACACATGTAAAATAGTCTTCTCTGTATCACAAAAAGGACATGACATGGTCACCTCTAGAGTCAGATGATACGCAAACATATCTGTGGTAACAGTCCCATGAAGAATTCTCCATTGGAGAACACCCTTCATCTTCATGATTGGAGGCTTGTACAGGCTGAATGCCTGGAGTCTGCCAACAGAATCCATCTTTTCCACATTTAATCGAGAAAATATATAGGTGTTCTAAATGACAAATCTTTACAAAAAGAACATACAATGACTTATGGCCCAAATTATTAAAATTAAATACATCAAAGGCAAACCAACTGCCAGGTTTGTTAACATCGCAATCCACAACAGGAGCACCAGCCAAAGAAATAGAAACATTAGTATTATCAGGGATGACTTGTTTAAAGAGGCAACTGTCAGGACTAGAAATACGCCCCTAGGGATTTCAGTTCTAATAAAAACTGAGAAACCCAGTTGTAACCCGGGCTTCCTGGGATAACCACCTGCATATGCAGAAATCAGGGCAACCTGCAAAAAGGAGATCAGATTCTCCCAACACTGGTGGATTGCCTGGAGCTAAACTCCCCCCACCAGTCACAAACAATGCTTCTGATCCCCCACACTGGATATCAAGAAGCCACCATAAAATATACTCAGCCCCCTTTACTGCATTTCAGCCACCGGTCCCCAATACAGCCACTGGATCTGGTGAAGAGAGAAATTGCTTAAAACTCCAAGCTCTTTACCCAAAAAGGTTTCTCCTGACCCCAAAGGGTCAGCCACATTATGCAGAACAGTGTAGGTTTGGATCTTACCCAAAATACCATGCTGCCACCAATCCTTTAGTAACTAAAACTAAAGGTTTATTGTATAAGGAAAGAAACAAACTATGAGAGTACTGTTAAAAGGATAAAGTAATCACATACATACAATGATTGAAAGTCCAATACATCAGGTTTCCAGTAGAATTTGAAGTTTGCAGATCTTAGGCGCACATGCAATACCTGGATGGGTTTAAATCCTTGTTTCACAGCCTCAGTAGAAATCCAGTTCAAAGGAATATAGACCAAATGGTCCAAGTGTAGAATTTGCTCTGATTCTCCCATGAGAATTAGCAGGGTGATTCCAAGTCGTTGCTGCTGGGATCTCAATCCTGCAGCCCAAACTTTCCCTGAGAAGCTTGGACAGATGTGAGACCAAGGGATTATGTTCGCAACTTCCTTTTATAGTTGTATAAAGGTGGGCATTTGCAGGTCATTTCTTCATGTGAGCTTTGATGACAGTTCACAGATACTTCCTTAAGTGAAGAATAGTAATGTATATTGTCCTTTGAAGTAAAACCTTCAGGTCTTGGGCACCACAGGTAATTAGTTGCATTAGCACCATTAATACACAGTTTACATTGGTACATCAAAGCTCCATCTTGATGTTAATGTTCCTTTTTGACCTCTTCTAATAGAACAATAGTAACAGATAGGGAAGCAGTTCACTTACCTTGCTAACCTTTAAAAATATAGATGTAAACATCATCAAGTAACTACTAAAACACACATGCATATCAAAGCCCTAACCTACCTGTAAACACTACCATATACTTTTAAAGGTTAGATTTGGGTCATGTATTTTACAAAATGGCTTGGCCTTTTCAGGCCTAGCATGACACCAGTGAATACCAAGTTTGGCAGCAAGGATAGCCACTGAGCTCCATGTAAAATTAGTAAAATCAATTAAATGAACAAATTGTACTACACCTGTTGCAATAAGGGAAGAGACAAGACTCCTAGGATCAAGGCTATTAATCTTCATGACAGAGTTATAAATAAGGGGCTCAGCAGAAAGCCCTTGGGGACTTCAGTTGCCTATCCTGAGGCCTCAGCTTAAAAAGTCTGAAAGTATTAAAAAGGCTTTGATAAAAGACAAGTAATACTTCAAAATTGAAGCACCAGGATACAGCAAAAAATCTTCTATCAAAACCCAAGTCTACTACCCAATGAAGGAAAGCAAAGACCAGTTGCTTCCAGTTGCCTCGGATGAATGGGTTTATCTATAAACAACAAACACTTCAAAGCTAGTAATTAAAAAATAGATACTCTGTTTAAAAGATCAATGAGACACTGATCTCTTTCCACAACAGGCAGATACAGAATACTCTGCCTCAGCAAATGAAGTCATCCAGAACACACACACACAAAGAACCTTCTGAATTCTTTCTACAAGGATTGGAGGGGTATGCAAAACAACACGCTTATGCCACAGCACGGAGGTAATACAATTATTAATGACTAACATCTGCCCTTTGGAGAAGAGTTCAAAACGCCATTCACCTTAAATAGACTATATTTATTATTATATAATAATTGAATGCAGGAGACAAATCTGGATTTAAAACCAAAAGTGCAAGGAGTATGAATCAAATATCCATGATCTATGTGATCAAAAGCTTTTTCCTGAGCAAGTGAATTCAACCCAGTTTGCAACTCAAAACATTTCTGATGCCTATATTACAGCCTATAGTTAAAACAATGATAAAAAATGTAATGTTGTTGAAGTAGCCAGTCTGAGCCGGGTGCATGACCAAACCAATCCAGGTTTTCAATGTGTTTGCTGAGGCCTTTCGAAAAAAGGTTGTGACTGGCACAAAGCAGGGACGCACGTGTCACTGTGCCTCTATGGGTCACAGCAAAGAATAACAAATTCAGAACAGACTGTTAAGACTAGAGCAGGCTCAACCCCCCACCCACCCAAAATGTTAGAATTACCATTAGAGTATACCATAACCAGTAACAAAAGTAAACTTCTGTCTCACCATACTGGTTCACAAGAAATCCAAAGTGCAGTCTCCTTAGGCATGCTAGCTCTTGGCTCAAAACCCAAACATTCAGCTCTATGAGGAGTGTTTCTGAAACCAGTTTAATCACATATATGGTCCTCTAATTCAAAAAGATCAGCTATTTAAGCAGGTCAATAACTCAGATCTTAACAAAAAATTATGCTGATGCCAATCCTTCGTAACTAAAAGAAAAGGCTTAATAACAAAAGAAAAGAAGAGAGTTGGTAATGGTTAATAGATCATATACATAAAAATATTTGCCAAGTCCTTATATCAAGTTTGTATCATTTATGGGATAAACTGCATACCTTAAAGACTGAGTGGTATCTTCCAAAAGATAGGAAGGTTCTCTGTCCATAGCTCAAAATACTCTTTTAAGTTCTACATCCGTGGTCCAGAGAATCAGGGCATCAAAGGGTTAAAATGGTGATAGCTAATGTGTCTTTTATATCCCTTGACCTGTGTCTAGAAAATTACTGTTTGAAATAAAGCTCACAGCATCTACTTGTGGAAAGTTATTGGCCCAAGACAGGGACACATGAGCATATTGCATGTACTTACATGGCTTAATGACTCACATGGGTGATGGAGCCTGAGACATATGCAGGAAGAGCTCTTGGGACAAAATGTGTTTGTTTTATGGTCCATTGTGAGAGCTAAGTGTCCTTGATGCACCATCGATACATAGCTGTTTGGCTTTAATATAAATTTTACTTGGTAGGTGTTAGCCAGGAATACATCATATATGTTTGGTGCCGTACTTAGCCAGTACTCATCATTTCAGATACAAACATGATTCATGCATATAAACAAGATAATCATAATTAGCAAATTATAACTATTCCATTGACATCTTACTTGATATACTTTGTCCAAGATTTGTTGCAGCTGTATAACTGTGGCAATATCAATTATATAAATGGTCATATTCAATTATACAGCATCACAACAGCCCACCAAGTCTTCACTTCCCCAAGATGCCCCTTTCAGGCAGCAGGTCAAGAATCACTGATTGGCAATATCTTCTCTCTGAGGGTTTGTCTACACTAGCAATTTAGGTCGACTTAAGGATCCTTAATTTGACCTAAATTACTCCATGTCTACACCTGACTTTCATTAAGTCGACTTAAGAAATTCTTTAAGTCGACCTAATGAAAGCTAAAGTATACCTAATAACAACTGCCTATTAGGTCGAATTAAGCCTTAAATTGATTCATTAAGTCAACTGAAGGACAGTGTGGACAGGGAGTAACTCTTAAGTCGACTTTATTATTAACTTTAAGTCGACTTAGTCCACTTTATTAAGTTGAGTTAATAAGGTCAGCTGTAAGTCGACTTAAAAATGACCTTATTAAGTCGACCTAATAAAGTCGACTTAACTTTTTCTGGTGTAGACATACCCTGATACTGTCTCAGAAAAACCTGGAGTAAATCAGGCCCAAGAAGGGGCCAAAACAACCCTTGTAAAATTCAGTAAGCAAACCATCAATACCAGATCCCTTCTTGGAGCAAAGCCATTTAAGATAGAAGTAAATTCTGAGCAGCAGGTTCTGCTCCAGTCTGTCCACATCCAACACTGAGATTCTAGGAAGATTTTCAAGAGACATCTCAATCTCATATGGACACAGATTCTGCAACATTTAGGTCTGATTAAAATCCTTAATAAAGGTCAGGATCCACACAAGATCTTAAAACAGTTTGCTTGATGATGCCATAAAGTGGCCAGTCAGCTTTCACTCTTCATTCCCAGGGTTGTCTGCTGCATACATTACTGATAAGAAAATGTAATATTATTTTCAGCCCTGTCTCACCATTGCCTCTACAAGGGTAAAACATCCTTTGAGGCAGTCCAGGTTCCCTCAAAATAATTAAAAGAGTCCTGAAAAGTGATGTTGTGCTGTCCCTTCCTTGAAGAGAAGAAACAGACAACTCTACAAAGACCAAATCATGATCTGAAATCCCAGTAGGGACAATACATCTATAAAACAAGCAAGACAAATGATGAATCAAAACATAAAAATGGTCCAAATGGGTCATAAAGAAAAAGCTGCACTAGCACTCAACCGGCTGTATTGCTGTTCATCAGAGGGAAAATATTGCCACACATCAGTCAGGAGAGAAGCCTTTGAAAGAACTGAATTTCCTGAGCAGACAATGGATGTGATTCCAGATTATTCATATCCAATTTCTCATGAATAGTTCAATTCAAATCTCCCACCAAAAATTAAAATATTGCATATCAAATAATGTGCCAAAAGAGCACCCAAACACTGAAAAAAATACACTTTGTCATACCCTATAGCAGGAACGTAGATATTAGAATCATAGGGTTGGAAGGGACCTCACGAGGTCATCTAGTCCAACCCCCTGCTAAGAAGCAGGACCACTCCCCCTAAATCACCCCAGCCAGGGTTTTGTCTAACCGAGCCTTAAAAATCTCCAAAGATGGAGATTCTACCACCTCCCTAGATAGCCCATTCCAATGCTTCACCACCCTCCTAGTGAGAAAGTTTTTCCTAATATCCAACCTTGACCTCCCCAGCTGTAATTTGAAACCATTGCTCCTTGTTCTGTCCTCTGTTACCCTCGAGAACAGCCTAGCTCCCTCCTCTTTGGAGCAACCCTTCAAGTAGTTGAAGGTTGCTATCAAATCTCCCCTCAGTCTTCTCTTCTGTAGACTAAATAAGCCTAGTTCCTTCAGTCTCTCCTCATAAGTCATGTGCCCCAGCCCCCTAATCATTTTTGTTGCCCTCTGCTGGACTCTTTCTAATTTGTCCACATCCTTTCTGTAGTGGGGAGCCCAAAACTGGACACAGTATTCCAGATGCGGCCTGACCAGTGTCGAATAGAGGGGAATTATCACATCCCTCGATCTGCTGGCAATACTCCTACTGATGCAGCCTAATATGCCATTGGCCTTTTTGGCAACAAGGGCACACTGTTGGCTCATATTCATCTTCCCGTCCACCATAACCCCCAGGTCCTTTTCTACAGCGCTGCTACTTAGCCGATCGGTCCCCTGCCTGTAGCAGTGCATGGGATTTTTCCGTCCTAAGTACAGGACTTTGCATTTGTCTTTGTTGAACCTCATGAGCTTTCTTTCGGCCCAGTGTTCCAATTTGTCCAAGTCTCCCTGGATCCTGTCCCTGCCCTCCAGAGTATCTACCATTCCCTCCAACTTGGTGTCATCCGCAAACTTACTAAGCACGCAATCTATTCCATCATCAAGATCATTAATGAAGATGTTGAATAGAACCAGCCCCAGTACCGACCCCTGGGGCACTCCACTCGTTACCGGTTGCCAACCAGACATTGAGCCATTGATTCCTACCCACTGAGCCCGTTGATCTAACCAGTTTTCGATCCACCTTACGGTCCACTCGTCCAGCCCATATTTCCTTAACTTGCCAATGAGAATGCTGTAGGAAACCGTATGAAAAGCCTTGCTAAAGACAAGGTATACCACGTCAACGGCTCTTACTGCATCCACAAATCCAGTCATCTCATCATAGAAGGAAATCAGGTTGGTCAGGCACGATTTGCCCTTGGTGAATCCATGTTGACTGTTCCTGATCACTCTATTTTCCTCCAAGTGTTTCAGGATGGATTCCTTGAGGACCTGCTCCATGATTTTCCCAGGGATTGAGGTGAGGCTGACCGGTCTGTAGTTCCCTGGATCCTCCTTTTTCCCTTTCTTAAAGATAGGTACTATATTTGCCTATTAATTGATGATATTGCTCAGATAATGATATTGATGTTATTGTTCAGATAATAAACAAGCTGAAAAAACTTCCTGTACAACCCACTGAATCAGGCTTCATTCTGTCCACAAAGAGAATGGCAACCCTAAGCTAACAGTGGAACCATGACTCAGAAAAACTTGCCCTCTCCAACCTGCAAGCCACTTGGTTATCTCTTGCAAAAATGAAAGAGGTTTTTGTTGTTGTTGTTTTTTTTTTTTTTGGGGGGGGGGGGGAGCAGGACATGTACTCCAAGAGACAGATACAATTTGTAATGACCTTCACCCATTCACAGTGAGAGAGCCACATACCAAATTATCTATCAGACCTATACTCATTAGAAAAATAGGAAGACAGATACCCCCCCCTCCAAAAGCCTCTAAACCTCAAATAAAAACTCCAAATTCTCCTGTATCCATTAATCTCCAACATGCCCATTTGTCAAATAGATACACACTTTGGTCATCAGTTTTTTTCAATCTTTACTGCTTGCGTTTGTCAAACCCAGACACAGCGATATGTCTCATAGTATATTGAGCAGACAACAAAAACAGATTAAGGTCAGGAAACTAATCTGCCAATTCTACCCTATGTTTCCCTATAGTCTCATCAAGAAATTTACCAATAGAATCCAGGGTATATCACCCCCCAGGGAGCTAAGCATTAAACAGTATGTTAGTTCATCATCCCCCCACACTGTCATATACAGAGACAGTGCTAACCTCCAGAAGGAGAACGTCAAAGTGACCTGAGGGAAGGGGTTGCTTGGGATGAGGGGGCAAAATTAAAACTAGAGAACTCCTTGGCTATGTGTAAACTAGCAATTTAGGTCGACTTAAGAATGCTTAAATCAACCTAAATTACTCCATGCCCACACCAGACTTTCATTAAGTCGACTTAAGGACGTCCTCAAGTTGACTTAATAACTACCTCCTGTTAGGTCGACTTAAGGTCTAAGTCGACCTTATTAAGTTGACCTAACACCAGTGTGGATGCTCTAGGTTGACTTAATTCTTTAATTCATTAAGTTGACCTAGGACTGGGGGAAGGAAGCCGCAGCATCGGGGACAAAGGAGACCCAGCTGGCAGCTCTCTTCCCTGAGGCTCCCCTATCCCAGGAGCCGCGGGCGGCTGTCTTCCCTGACACTCCCCGGACAGGAGAAGACAGCCACCGACACTCCGCAGACAGGGGAACCTCCACAGATCCCCTGTCCTTGGAGTGCCAAAGATGACAGCTGCAGGAGCTCCGCGGACAGGGGAACCTCCGGGGATCCCCTGTCCACGGAGCGCCGTCAGCTGTCTTCTCCGGCGCTCCACAGACAGGGGATCCCCAGAGGTTCCCCTGTCTGTGGAGCACCAGCGGCTGTCTTCTCCAGTGTTCCATGCACAGGGGAACCTCCAAGGGGGAGTCCTGGCAGCTCCCATCTTGCCCGGACCCACACGGATTCCAGAAAGAAGGGGGCGCTAGCCTGCGCTCCGTTCTTGCTCAGACCCGCGTGGGTCCTGGCAAAAAGGGAGTCCTGCTCTCTTTTCCCAGTGGGTCTAGGCAAGAAAGGAACTGTGGGTCCCTTTCCAGCAGGGAGCCGCGGCTCCCTTCACAGTGGGGAGGCAAGGCTCTGTCTACACTTGAAAAGTTAAGTCAACTTGTTAAGTCGACTCAACAGAGTTGATTTTAAGTTGACTTTGTTAAGTTGACTTAACAGAGTCGACTTAACTTTTTAAGTGTAGACACAGCCGTTGTGCCTCCAACCAAAATACAGTTGTCAGCATCACCTTTAACAGTGTGCTTCTCAACTACATTGACCAAATTAGCCCGTCCAGGGCACTTTTAGAAACTAGGGGTTCCTCTTCCTTCAATGGCCATTTTTTACCCTTGGGCCGTCAAGCTAAGACCAGAGAGTCCACAGCAACAGGCTCAGGCTCAGGCCACAGAATCAGGAACCACAGAACTAGTAAAAACAGTCCCCCAGATTATAAAGGGAAAACTACTTCCCCAGAACCAACATTGGTGATATCTGGAGCCTGCTGGGACTCAGTCCAAGAAGGCCCCTCCCTGCCTCACTTTGCTTTACTTTCAGAAACACACACATTCCCAGGCACAGATTCACAATCCACCAGGGCTGCTTGCCTCTTCTTAGGAAACTGATTGACAAAATGTGTCAGCCTCCTACAATAAAAACAGGTCACATCCATAAATACATAATAGTTCGATTCCTCATTCCTATACATCAGGGAAGCTTTTAGAACCATGGAAGCATTGTTTCATATCATATAAATCTGTCTATAAAAGAACAAAACCTGCTGAACCTGTGGGGCTTTACAGCCCAAAAGAATTCTCCTAATCGTGCTACTGATTTTACCTTAAATTGCCAGCTCTCTAACTAGCTGTCTACTTCTTAAAAAAGGAGGGGGGCTAAGAGTTAGTGATTTTCACAACTGATGTCAAGAAGGGCAGAACAGGGACAAAAACCACCCTGCACACCAATCCCCTCCATAACCACATGCTCAACAAATCTTGGCATGGCAACAAACACAAGAGCCTGGTTCATGCAGCAGACACACCTCTTTTTTCAAACCCAATCACCTTCCCCACAGCTAAAATACACTCCACCATAGACAGAGAATGGAAGCAAAATCTGCAATGTATGGTCACAGGTTAAATCCTCAGAAACCATAACAAAATGAAGTCCTTGTATCTTGGACTGTCCATTCCTAGAGGGCAGAGAAAAGCCTTCTAAGAAACAAGAAATCTTAAAATTAAACCTACAGCAATTGCCAAATGAAATAAACACACATACAAAAGAGAAAAAAACCCTAAAGAGAAAAGAAATAGAACAGCAAAGCATACCTATTATCTCACTCCCAAATACTCCCACAATTCTCAGAGAGAGAGAGAGAGAGAGAAAGAGAGAGAGAGAGAGAGATGGAGAGGCAACATAGTCTGTCCATTTTCATGGACTTTGGACCACAATAGATACTCTTGCATTATCCTTGGCCCAGTGCAAGGGACTGTCTTGCTGAACTGAAACACTGCACTATTGTAGTGTCATTGCTGAAAATATGTATGTAATTGCCCTTCATGCTTTAATATCCCTCCTCAGACAGCTATTTCACCTCGTACCCATCCCTCATTTGTTGTACTCATATTTTGTATCTTAAGCGCCTCACACTTTTCTTTTTTGTTAAGTAAACTAATCATTTATTTATACCTATTTCAATGTAATAAAACATTAATTACAGTATCTAGAGAAGCTTATCTGGTTTCTCAAAGCAATGTGGGAAGAAATATCCTGTCTTTGTTTGTTCTCTATATATACACTGTTGAACTACCCTAGAGCTTAATGCAGGAAGAATTCCAACTAAAAAAAAAAAGAAGGAACATTTTCACAGAGATCATAAGACTATCCTCAAATGTCTAAGTTACAAAATCAATGCCTCATGATAATTTTAAGCAATTTCAGATTTTTTTCTTGACTTTAGGATTGGAGTCAGAGAGGAGGTATAGGAACTGACCCCATCTCTGACACTGACTCCTTGCGTCTTGGGTGAATCATTTAAGTTCTCTACGTCGGTTTCCCCAGCAAATAAACAGGACAGGTCTAAGAACAAAAAAAGAACAAACTTTTCAATGGTTTTTCAAGCTACCTATATTCCTTCTTGAGGCTTTTATTTCTCAGGATGTTCATAACATACAAGTTACACAACACCAACAGTACCTAAATATTAATATTGAGTACCCTTTCACCCCTGTATTCTGGTTTTTTAGTTCAAGACATTGCTCTTAAAGGCTATGTCTACACTTGTTAATTTAAGTCAACTTAGCATGTCCACACTCAAAATTTAAGTCGACTTAGAGGGGACTCTACAAAATCAACCTAGAACGTCCACACTGGACACCTAGGTCAACTTCTAGGGGCTAGGTGGACCTGGGACAAGTCCACGGTGGCAGGGGGGGGCACCCCTTGCCAAGTGCTAGGGGGATCAGCCTTTGCCCCATTGTACCTAGCAGGGAAGGCAGTGGGGAAGCCCTGGAGCCCACTAACTCGACTGAAAGTCAACTTAGGGCTACTCCACTTTAGGGCTGTCTAAAGTCGACTTAGCCAGCAAAATTAACTTAAAATGAGGTTTAAGAAAGTCGACTTAATTTTTCCTTAAGTCAACTTAAGCAGCTACTTAAGTCGACTTAAGGAAAGTGTTGTGTAGACGCAGGCTTAAGTTGACTTAATTTACAAGTGTAGATGCACCCAAACTTCCCTTGCTCCCTCTTGTGGAACATGAATGACCTCATAGCTTCCATAGATCATGTCTACATGAACACATATTGTGTAGCAATCTGAGCTGTAATTCTACATCTGTAAATCTTCATCATGCTAAGAACTAGCTGTCTGAATGAACCTGCTGCTGCACACTAAAAATTTTCTAGTGCACATTGATATATTGCATGGTGAGTAAATGTGCACTTGGAGACTTCTAATATTCAGCTGCAGGTTTCATAGAGGCCTTTTCTTGTGCCACTAAAGTCAATGGGAGTATTGCCACTGATTTTAGTGCTAATAGGATTGGTTAGCAGTTAAGGAGACATCAAAAGATGTTAAGGTCACTACTGAGTCTAAATGAAAGATGGGATACAATATTCAAGAAAAAGTATATATAGGAAACATAAGGAATTAGCTTGGGGTGAGATAGATGAGGAGTTCAAGAGAAGAAGAAATGGATGGCCTACTCACTCATTTTCTGGATGTAGAGTTAGATTGTTTCCCTAGAAACCAGATTATAACAAGGACCTATTCTTACAGCTTTTCTACCTATCTGCTTCTCTCTTGGTAAGGTAGTAAAATATTGCTGACCTATTCTAGCAGAAGTAGCTGGTGTTAGGTGATGGGGTAGAGCCAAGACTCCTCCCATTTCCCCACTCTTCCTAATCCATTCCTTGTCCACTTGATCTAGGGAGGGACTAACACATTGCAAGAACCTGCTTAATTCTGTCATCCCAGATCCACACTCTTAGTAGTCTACATGGCTATGACTACACTTGTTAATTTAAGTCGACTTTAATTAAGTCGACTTAACTAAGTTGACTTAGTGTGTCTACACTTAAAAATAAAGTCGACTTAAAGGGGAACTTAAAAAGTCAACCTACAGTGTCCACACCGGACACCTAGGTCGACTTCTAGGGGCTTAGAGGGACCTAGGGGAGGTCCACAGGGGCAGGGGGAGCACCCCTTGCCCAATGCCAGGGGGCTCAGCCTTTGCCCCATTGTACCTAGGTACAATGGGGCAAAGGGGGACAGGGACCCTGGCAAGGTTCAAAGGTTCACTCTGTTCAAAGTCAGTTACTTTTTGATCAATATTAGTGTCAGAAATGCCAAAATATTTACCCTATATATGGTACTCTCTATTTCCTCCCATGTGCAGTATAACCATTTCCTCTAAGAAAAAAAAAAAAAAAAAAAGCATAACTTAAGTGGGGAAATTACAGACACTTATGATGACTTTGCTTTAGAATCGCCATCTAGTTTGTCAATACATAAATCAATTTCTGACCTTTTTTCAGTCCCTCTATAATCAAGAATGCCAAGTTTTTAAAATAGTGCTGCTATGAAAGAATTCATGATCAGAAGATTTCTTTTAACTTTGTAGCCTTTCATCCTGAACTGACATTAGTCACCCCTCATATTTCAGCACTGGAATCTTTAGATGCATTTATAGGAGAGTTAGAATCGTTTGGATCCAAATTTTCATATTCACCTTAAAGAATATCTAGTGTTTTACATTCTCATTACTCAAGCATGCCTGTTTGTTAGTATTATATTCCCAGCTGCACTGAAAATGCATTCTGAATAAACATTGGACAGAGGATATTATAAATATCTGACAGCATTTTATTTGAGGCAGGCTATATATAGATCTGCTCTCATTACGTTTGCTTTCAGATTTGCACCTGTGGCTCTGCTAACTTCAATGAGAGCCCTGCAAACTCATTGGAGAGCAGAATTTCTCCCCCTATGTTTCATTATAAATGTTTTTTCTATCAGAAGAAAATACAAAACCTAGGATCTTCTCACTATGCAGCTCTGATTTATTAGTACAATGCTTAGATCCTATGATGATGGGCACCATAAAAAATCTTTACAGCATGCCCACGCGGTAAGCTGATACAAACTACAGGGGTGTGATTTTGAAAACACGCTGACATGTTGCAAATTCATTTGTCTGTGTAGACAATGCTGGTATTCATAAAAGTTCCCTATTGCACTTTAATGGCATGCTGTTTCAAACTTCATGACATTAAAGAAAACTAGGAAACAATTAATGTACACCAGAAGGGACTTTACTGGCCAATGAATGGAGAACATACTAATACACTTTAGAAATCACACCCCTGTAGCACACATTGCTGCTCTTATTAGTCAAGCCTTTAAATAGATACAGATGTTCAGTGGTTATTATATTAAAGGCAGTGGACACAGTCTGTAGCTGTTAGTGAAACCATTAATATCACAACTTTCCTATTTAAACAACAATAGAGGAAGAAACAATGAGCAATACAGGAAGAGGGTTGTTATATCTAGTTACTTCCAATTGCCTTCAGATCATATAGAAGGCCCTCTTCCATGTGCAGATCTGCCCATTCTCAAACGTACTAGAAAAGGTCAATCATTTCTGTGGTCCCATTTCCGCCTCTTTTTGTATGGATGTGTGGAGAGGTTGTTTCACCTTAGTGATTCCAATGAAAAGTTAATGCAGCCTAAAATCTCTATCAACTATTTCTAGAGTTCCCTTTAGGTTGTAGAAATGTCTATCAGTCTTTAAGTGTAATTCCAGGAGCTGTACTCCCTCCTCATTCTACATGGAGGCAAACTCTACCAACCTAAAACAATGTTCTGGGGGAAAAAAAAAACAACTTATCTCCAGCAGTGATCTAGCCTTGGGAATTATCTACCATAATTATATTAAAATCTTTCTGAAATATACTTCATTTAGCACTATAGAACATGATACTTGAGAACTATTATTAAGCCCTTTTTTTTTTTGCTCTACTTTTATTTTGATCTCAAAACCAGAAAGCCATTTCTCTAGAGCAATCCATCTCTGTTCTCAAACACAATAGTACCCCACCTTGAACAACAAAATGTCTCAAGGTGGAATAGTTTTATTGTTGCTCTGTGCTGAAAGGTAAGTGTTTGTCTTGCTGGTCTCAGACAGACAAAAAGAAAATGAGTCTTTGTGGAGGAAAAATCACGAAGTGTGTCCCTTTGTCTTAGCATAGCACTCCAGAAAGGCACAGAATGGAAAGTGATAATCAATACATAAACAGGAAAGAGAAATAAAATAATAAAAAAGTACTTTTTCTGAGGCTTTCCCCAAGATGTTACTCTCTATTTACAAATAAAAAATGCATTTGCAGAAATCCAGACCTCTCCTAAGCAATTCACAAAAAGAAATTGAGACTATATTCACAGAGTAAATAGTCACAGTGATTAATTTAATGAAGCCCTGTTAGCTTCTTATTTTTATTTTTTATTTTTACAATATTTAAAAGCACTGTGTTAAGGTAAACATCCATTCTCTCCATCTTCATTAGACACTCAAGAAAATAACACCAGTTGTAAAAGTGTTACTTCATTGTTGAAGCCTTTTTTCTCTTTTTCTCGGTCCTTTATTCTGTGTCTTGGAAGTGCTTTTAAAATATCCTTTAGGCTCTTTGGAGAGCTCAAGCCATGCTCCTAATTTCTCCTTTCTTTCTCTATCTCTTTGTCTTCCTGCTCTTTCTCAGGTAAAGAGAGAGCTGCAGCCCTGGTGCAATGTATTCATAAAATAGAAAGGTAACTGCCCTTCATCTTAGTATTTGTCTATGTATTGAGACATAATGGAATGTGAGATGGAGTTTAAATTGGCAAACCTGGCTCTGTTATTTTCTCTATAAAATTATTCAGATATACTGACATAAGAAACAATTCTTTGGGATCACAGACTTCTTCTCTTGCAAAAAAGGTAGAATGTGAATTGTTGGGCACTTTGTCTGCCTCTTATCTTCATTATAGCTTTTTGCTTCCTCCCCTAAGATTTTTTTTAAGCGTTCTGATCACAAATGACTTCACAGAGATCTACTATGATCATTAAGGGCTGTGTTCAGCAAATGCCAAACTTTACACAGGTTTGTTTGTGGAGCCTCTGCAGGCTTTCATAGCATGACAGCTATAAAGCAGAAAAGTATTTGTGCACCAGCCCAATGAAACTCAGTCCCCATCTTCCCCACAGACTAAATTGGAGTACAAAGGCCCATTCAAATGCCACAGTCAGGGTGCGTCTACACTTGAAAATTAAGTCGACTTAAGCTTGCTTAAGTGGACTTAATTACCCCACATCTACACTACAGTTTCCTTAAGTCGACTTAAGCATAGGCACCTGAGACATCCTAGGATCTGTCAGGAACCATTTTCATATTAAAGCTGCATTCACTGGGCTTTGTGTACAACTGATCCTTTATAGATTCAGACACAGATTGAAAGGACCTTCATGATCATCTAGTCTGACCTTCTGCCCACTGCAGGGCATAGAACCTTACCCACCCACTCTTATAACGGATTCCAACCTGGGCAAGTTACTGAAGTTCTCATATCATGATATAAAGACTTCACGTTACAAAGAATGTACTATTTATGCTAGGTCAAGTGAACTATGACCCAAAGGAAGGTGAAACCCTCCTAGAGTCTCTGACAATCTGAGCTGGGCAAAAATACCTTCCCAACACCAAATACTAGTCAGATCCACCAGCCAGACACTTGGGAAATAATTCTCTATAGTAACTCAGAGCCCTCCCCAACAGAAAGACAGTATTCTCTGGGCATAATGTTGTAGTCATATGGCAATAGGCAACCAAATCCAGCCTATCAGTATTAGCAAGTATGTTCCCTGGACTCTGAGTAAAGGTAAATTTATTATAGGCAAGGCTGACAGCTGTGACTATTATTAATGTTCCCAGTCACTTCCCATTATAAGATCCCATTTTCAGCTCTTGTAACTTTGCCAGACTTAGCCTTTTGGGCTGAAATATCCATCCTCAGGGTGATTGTTTCTGAAAAATGTCAGCCAAAATGCCTAAACAATTTCTAAGAAGGAGGCTAGGGAGATATACATATTTTGCTCCTTTTTTAAAACATTACTGATTGTTTTTAATTTGAGGTGTTCTACAGCCCCTTCCCTCCTTCCATTCTGGAGCAGGTACTTAAAATTTGGCAAGGGGTGGCCTTTCTGACAGGAGTATCTTATGCTTTATATGGCCCCTTTGAAAATCTTCACAAATATGGCCATATTCTAGTTCACACATGCTCAGTAGAGACTTGCTAGATCTTAATAACTAATATCTCTAAATAGTCAGTCCTCACTGAGCATAATTTAGCCTCTCATAGCTCCTAGTGCTGACCAAACTATGCATGCACCATGCCCAGAGAGCAAATGAGCATGTTCCAGTCCAGGGGTATAGGGCTGAAGCTGGACTTTCCTTGTAATGGCTGATCCCAGATACTGTGGGACAGAATGGGGCTGGAGCTGAAAGTCTGTGTTTCCTCTTTCTCATTCATAACCCCACCCACTGAATAAGCATCCAGGTAGAGTGGAAGAGGAAGACTTCTGACTGGAATGTAGAGGGGGGTGAAAGCTGGATGAGGAGAGGAAGGGTAGGTAGGAACAAGAAGACTTCTGAAAGGGGATAGATTGTGACTGGGAGCTAGAGGGGGAGACTGTTGATTGGGCAAGGAGACTGGACCCAGGAGCTATGGGAAGGAGAAGCTGGGACTAATTAGGCAGGGAAGATGGGAGGCTAAGTCTGGCTGGACTAGAGGTTTCGGGTTGGGATCCATAGGGAGAGACTGGGAGTGGGAAACACTGAAGGAAAGGAGAAACTGGAGAACAGCTGAATAGAGGAGGAGGCTGACACTAAGATAATTTAGGGGGAGTGGTCCTGCTTTTTAGCAGGGGGTTGGACTAGATGACCTCGTGAGGTCCCTTCCAACCCTATTATTCTATGATTCTATGATTCTAAGATTGGATATGGAGGTGGAGGATGAGTGGTAGAGAGTGAGTGGCTGGAGGGAAAGAAATTAGGAGCTGTGGGAGATGGGATTTGGATAGGTCTTAGAAAGGGAGACTAGGACTGAGTAGGCAAAGAGAATTGGACTTGAATGAGAAGCCTGAGGTGTGGAGACTGGGACTGACTACATGAGAAAAATGATATCAGGACAGGTTAGGGCAGAAAAGGGCACACTTTGGGGAAATGGACAACATAGTCTGTGTTACAAAATGGCTGAGTCTCACCTTTCCTCTTCTGTCAGCAAACATCTGTGAAACCCACTGGTAAAGTGTGTGTCTCATCCCTTCTATTGCTTGTCTACACATACCTTCTACTACTATCTTTGGCTCAAGTGGCAGAGGTCTGCATTGCATTTAAAGGTTCCAACTAGCTGATGAGCCATGGGAGTATAAATGTGATGACACATGATAAAAATTCAGTTCTTTTTATATGCTTTCTTAAAACACTTGGAAATTACATGTAAAAAGCTATCCTGAAAGAAAGAAAGAAAGAAAGAAAGAAAGAAAGAAAGAAAGAAAGAAAGATTATTAAGGTTGCAAAATTAAGCACTCCAGGGATATGTCTACACTTACTAAAGTTAGTTTGAATTAGTTAATTCGAACTAACTAATTCAAACTAATTTTAATTAGTTTGAATTAACTTAATTCGAACTAGCATGGCCCCACTAGAATGCTAGTTCAAACTAAGCACATGTCATGCATGGCACATGCTTACTTTGAATTAGTCAGTTGCATTAAGTGCAATGTGCCGGTTAGTTCAAACTAAGCAGTTAGTTCGAACTAATATGGCCACATTGACTTAATTCAAACTAACTAGTTCGAATTAAGGATTAGTTTGAAGTAAAACTAGGTTTTAGTGTAAACAGAGTAAATTAAGCCTGCTTAAGTTGATTTAATTTAGAAATGTAGACGCATCCCAGGTTAATTAATGTGGGAATTAAAATTCCCGTGCAACCTTAATTCAGTCCGTTTCTGTGTATTCATTCTGATAAATGGACATGATATGATCACTAAGTATTTTCCTACACCTAATCTTAATTCTGATATTTCCTAACTTTAAAGTGCTTAATTTTGCAATCTTAATAATGATCCTTTACCTAGGTTTTTGTGTGTTCCCAGTGGTATGTCCCAGCAGAGATCATAGGAGGAGTCTTGTTGCTTTCATTAAATAAAAACTAGGGGATAGTTTATGGTCTGTATAAACAGTAGAATAACACTTAAAGAAATACTGGTGAAACATTTTCCCTCCAGTAAACACTATCTGACTTTCTGTAGCAATTTGAGAGTACACCCTCTCTGCTGGAGTTGGTTTTGGAGACACAAACCCAATCATTTATCCAACTCTCATCTCAGTAAAATGTGACAGTACTACACCAACCCCATAGGGTGAAGTGTCACAGAACAGAATAGGAACCATCCTGACATTAAATTTCACTAGCAATTGGAATGATTTTAACAGTTTTAGGACAGTGTTGACAGACTTTTCCCCCCCTGAACAAATTTCTAGTTCCTGTTTATTTTCTCTACAAAAAACTAGGATGACTGGGGAGAAACACACTAGACATTTTAGGTTGAAGTTTATTGAGTAAATCAGCATACTATCTACAAATAATTTCATTCTCTGAAGATCCTGACAGCTAGAACTTCCTTGTTAATAGCTGTAATGTTTTCTGGAAATGGATGCAAGCCATAGTCATTAATGCAGTTATCTAAAAAGACCATTTCTGGTGACTGGAAAATGCACTTATTGCATTTAAAGCACAGTATGCTGAAAGATGGGAGGATCAGAAAAGACTTTTAATACCAGTCTATTACAGTAACTTACTGATGGGAGTTTTCTTCAGGACTGGCTGCTGAAATGCATGTTCAGTTTTGTGAATGTTATTCCACCAGATAGAGATCCTCTTTCTTCCTAACAAGTTCAAGTCTAACAATATTACTCCATGGACTATGAGTATAGACCACACTGATCAACTTTACATCTCCTCTGGATTTAGTGAATCCTACTGAGAGCAGATAGTTAGCTGAATATCCCCATTTTCGGCAACCATCAGTCTTTTCTTTTAGGGACAGTTTGTGACACTTGCTACATTTCCTACCATGAAATTACCCCTTTACTCCCGTATCACTGACTGGAGTGTATGGCAGCCTTTCTGAAGTCAATGCTACTCAATCCTGTGCAAATGGATGCTATGGGGATGAACAAGAGCTGATATGGATGGGGAAATACATCAGGTATAGAGCTGGTTCAGTTTACTTCCCCTCTGGGACAAATGGGTAATCAGCTACCAAGCTATGCATCTCTAGTCACAAACTGATGTTGGTCTGCTGACATTTATTCACTGTCCCTTAATCAGGACTTATGACATAGCTACAGTGGAGCCACTAGTGAATAAGGAGCTGCACTAGCAACATGATACTGGCAGAAACTGGAATGCCCAGTAATCTAACATAGTTTTCACTGTGACTCTTTGTAGCATCACTATTTACTCCCAGGATGTCATTTGTAATGTGGAAGTTTGGGTATGATTCAATTTTTCCCTGTTCAGTTCCTTTAATTAATTTTTCATCAAAGTGGCTGTAATTATATATTTAAGGTTTCCCTGATACTCTCTGCTGTACTGTATTGATGGACTGAGGCTATACACTCTGCCATGATTCTTTATATACCTGCTCAATAACAATGGATACATATCTTCATTAGTTATTATATCTTTCTCTAATATCTGATTGTTAGTTTTCAGAGTAAGAATCTCCTCCCAGTGTCTGTTTTATAAAGGGTATTGCCAGCTTCATCCTCTTCATTTTCAGTATGTGTGTGCACAAATCAATATGTCTGAGCCTCTGCTCTGTTACGTCTTCTCCTTCTTGTTGTTGTGATGTTTCCATATTTGTTGTAGTCTCTATACAGAGCACATACAGACTATTGGCTTTCAGGAGTGTATCTCTTCACAATACCCCTTTAACCGTAGCAAAAGAAAACTGGGACATCTCTTACCTTGGCTCTATTGAACTTAAATATCAGTTACTGCTACATAGTACTTTAAGCTGTCTTGTTGTAGCTACTTTGGTCCCAGGATATTAGAAGATACAAGGTGTGTGAGGTGATATCCTTAATTGGACCAACTTCTGTTAGTGAAGAGACCAGCTTTCAAGATTACACAGAGCTAACCTGAGGAAGCATTTTAAATTCCAACTGAATGGTTATTTACACAAACAAATATGTAAATGTATGAACATTCTGTTAGGCTGTGTTTACACTGGTAAATTAAGTCGACTTAAGCTTGGCTTAAGTCGACTTAATTTGCCCTGTGTCTACACTACACTTTGCTTAAGTCGACTTAAGCAGCTTGCTTAAGTCGACTTAAGCAAAATAAAGTTGACAATGAAAATTAAGTCGACTTTATTAAATCACCTTTCCACTTGACCTAAGGCTTAATTTTTAAAGTCGAATTAAGCCAGTACAGCCCTGGGGTAGCCCTAAGTCGACTTAGGGCTACCCCAGGACTACACCAATGCCCTCCCTGCCAGGGGGGCACAGGGGGAGCCTGGCATGCCCCACAAAGGGCAGGGCATGTGGGCAGGGTGTGACACTGTCTGGATTTAGGGAAGCATTTATGATATTATTTTCCATGGATATCTCATAAATGCTATAATCCATAGGAACTATATCATGTTTGGTATCAATAGAAAGGTAGTAATTTGCTGGGAATTATTATATAGGGAATGAATATCATTATGTCTAGGAATTCTATTTCGATTAGAAGTTAGGAATTTGATGTTATATCCATACTTTAATTTGTGTCATTCTGGACGAATGCCTTAGACGGGGGCTGTGAACAACCATTGTCTCCTTAATGTTAAGGAATCTTCCAGGTGATATGGTCCCAGGGAGTAAACTGAATAGCCATTAAGGACACAATGGTTGTATTCTTTGTGTCCTTAATGGCTCATCAGGATACTCCCTGGGACCATTCTACCCGGAAAATTCCTAAACATTAAGGAGACAATGGTTGTTCACACCCTCCCGTCTAAGGCATTCGTCCAGAATGACACAAGTTAAAGTATGGATATAACATCAAATTTCTAACTTCTAATCGAAATAGAATTCCTAGACATAAACTATATAATCATTCCCAGCAAATAACTACCTTTCTATTGATACCAAACATGACATATTTCCTATGGATTATAGCATTTATGAGATATCCATGGAAAATAATATCATAAATGCTTCCCTAAATCCAGACAGCATCACACACAGGGCTCTGCCCTGCCAGGGTCTCTGTCCCCCTTTGCCCCATTTCACACAGGGGGTGCCCCCCCACCACCGTGGACCTGCCCAAGGCCCCCCTAGCCCCACAAAGTCGACCTAGAGCATCCAGTGTGAACACTCTAGGTCAACTTTGTAAGTTCCCCTTTAAGTCAACTTTAATTTTAAGTGTAGACACACTAAGTCAACTTAACTTAGTTAAGGTCGACTTTAAAGTGCAGGTGTAGACATCGCTTTAGAGAGTGAATATTAGAATGTCTTCTTTTATTAAACAATTATATTTTGCTGTTTTAGAGTCAGTTTTGCCTTTACTAGAAAGACATAGTAAGGAATCTAGAGAGAGCAGAATAGTGAATAGTTGGGGGGAAGCAGCTTTCTGTTTACAACCACCGGGGTCAATGAACAATATTTATGGACAACAGCTCAATGTAGACTAATTGGCACAGCAGGTGCATTGCTAGGTTCTGGCTTTCTTCTTGGCCTGGAACATCAGTTGTGGGGCTTGGCAGTTCCCTATCTTACACTGGCCCTTTTCCGACTAGCCAGAGAAAGACTGCACTAGCTGTCTTATGCTGGTTATATATGATACAACTGACTTCACGATGAGATCAGAAGCCAAGAGAGGAAGAGATAGGGTGGGAGGAAAATAGTGAGAGATGGAAACAGACATACAATAAAGGTGAAGACAAGGTAAGCACCTCATGTACTTCTATCTGTGATCCTCACTGTCCCAGCAATATGGCTTGCTGTTCTCATCGTGTGTGAAAGTCTTGATATCTCTGAGAATTCTTCCGTTTCAGAGATGAAGGGCAAAGATTCTGGAATGACACTGAATACTTTTGGCCTTTCCCAAGGAATCCCCTAGGTGTTCTTTCTTTCTTTCTTTCTTTCTTTCTTTCTTTCTTTCTTTCTTTTAAGGCACCATAAGTTGTGATGAACAGAATAGGCCATTTCCAATTAGGCTTAATTTTCAATACACCAATTTTCTTCATTATTTTTTGAAAAATCTTCGGGTATGTCTACACTGGCAATTTAGGTCAACTTAAGTAGCCTTAAGTTGACCTAAATTACTCCCCGTCCACACTGGACTTTCATGAAGTCAATTTAAGAAATTCCTTATGTCAACTTAATGAAACCTTAGGTCGACTTCGTAAGAACCACTGGTTAGGTCGACCTAACCCTTAAGTCGACTCCTTAGGTCTACTTAAGCACAGTGTAGACATGGATTAACCCTTAAGTCAATTTAAGAATTATTAAGTTGACTTAAGGGCAGTTAGGTCGATCCCTGTTCAGGGTAACCACTTTGTTAAGTTGACTTAATAAGGTCAACTTTAAGTCAAATTAAAGTCGACCTTATTAAGTCGACTTAACAAAGTTGACCTAACTTTTTCCAGTGTAGACATAGCCTTCCTGTCTACAGTTTATGACCTCAATGCAGAACCTGTATCATATCAGTGTTTTATTGATTATACAAATTGAGTCAGTCTTTTTTTTTTTTCCCATGCCTTTTCTGTTATCATACTTTACTATAAATTAATGGGCTATTGTGTTAACTTACATTCAGTCATTACTTAATGCTTGGTCAATGAGATTAGTCTCACTCTGATCCAAATGATGCAGGGGGAAGAAAAAAAAAAAAGCCCTCTCCTCCAATATAAGACAATTTGGTTTTGGTTACTTAGACATAAGATTGAAGCAAAATCTTTATCAATAGTCACAACTCACAGTCATCACAGCCCTGCAGGCATCTGTAACACATGTTGACTCTGCAGAGTCTCCCAGGAAGAACAAAGAGTGCTGCAGGTCATAGGCTGTGGCTAAAGCCTGAGTGAGAATACAGCAGTTCAAAGGCAACAGACAATAGCATATCATTTATCACATTCCTATTACCCAGTTAATTAGCATTAACTTATCCTGCCATTTAACATGGAAGAGCTAAGAGAATCTACATATCATTGTCCTCTCAGTGGAAGCAAAATATGCTAGTACAAAGCTAGCACTTGGTACAACACATGCAAAAATCTCTAACTAATCTGAATATAAATTAAACTGAGTGCAGCTGTATTTTTATTTATACATTTCTCCCTCACTGTAATGCTACAATTGTTTGCTAAGAAAAATAGAAAGCAGAACATCCTGACACCATTCTGCTGTCACTCTCACCAGAGACTGTAATCAGGTTGCAATAACATTATGATCAATAAACAGAGTCGTGTGGCACTTTTAAAGACTAACCGATTTATTTAACTCATGAGCTTTCGTGGGATGCTTCAGACGCTTTGAAGATGGGAAATTTACAGAATGGGAGGAAATTAAATGCATTAAATACAACTCTGTTTATTTCTCTGTAATAGAGTGACACAGATACCTCTCTGGAGTATGATCAATGATGTTAATGTTTTTGAAGATCCAAATACATCAGCAGGAAAGTTCCAAAGGGGTAGCCATGTTAGTTTAGTTCAGTCAAACAAGCAAGGAGTCCTGTGGTACTTTTAAACACTAAAAAATTATTTATTGCATGAGCTTTCATGGGAGAAAATCCCACTTCATCAGATGCTTTGACGATGGGGAACTTACAGAATGGGAGGAAATTAAATGCAGGGAAATGTATGACACAGGATCAGGACAGGCTGTAAGAGCAAATCAGAATAGGTGTTTGGATTCAAACACTGGGGAATAGCATATACAGGAAGGTGAGCTCAATTTACCTGTTGTAATGAGAAAAGAATTCATAGTCCCTGGTTAACCCTGAGGCAACACAGTTGAATTTACATATAAGTTCCAGTTCTGCAGTTCCTCTTTGAAGCTGCGATTTGTTATTCATTTGTTTGAGCACCACTATTAACAAGTCATCAATGGAGTAAGCAGGGAGATTGAAGTGTTCCCCTCTTGTTTTTTTAATGTTGCATTTTCTGATGTCACAGTTGTGTGCATTTATTCTTTTGCATAGAGACTGTCCTGTTTGTCCAATATATAAGGCAAGGGGGCATTTCCGGCACATGATGCCATAAATCACATTGATTGATGAGCAGGTGAATGAGACCTTGATGGAGTAACTGGCTTGATTTGGTCCACAATGGTGTCTTTTGTGTAGATATGTGGGCAAAGTTGCCGACATGGTCTGTTGCAAGGATATGTTCCTCTTTAATGTTTCTGTTGTTTGGTGTGCAGTTGCTGGTGAGTATCTGTTTAAGGTTGTGGGGGCTGTCTGTAAGCGAGGGGAGGTCTGTCTCCCAAGGCTTGAGAGAGTGAGGGATCGTCACATAATATAGGTTGTAGATCCTTGTTGATGTGTGGTAGAGGTCTTTGCACAAAGAATAAATGAATAAATTTCCCTGCATTTAACTTTCTCCCATTCTGTAAGTTCCCCTTCTTCAAAGTATCAGACAAAGTGGGATTTTCTCCCACGAAAGCTCATGAGATAAATACATTTGTTAAAAGTTGTCTTTAAAAGTGCCACAGGACTCCTTGTTTGATCAGCAGGAAAGGAGAACATATGCAAGCTGTAGCTAGATCTTTAAACATTTTACCATTGCCTTTTCAGCAAGAAGTTTAATCTTGGCAACAAGTTTCTTTTGTAGTTACACATTAGATGATTTCTTCTTCACTGAACCTTCTAGATAGCCAATTTTCTTAGCATGAGACATTCCCAGTTCTGATTATATATAAACCTAGATAGAGAAGATAGCAATATATATGCATCTGCCTATCTG
>ML685807.1:5395653-5441703 GCA_007922175.1 Pelusios castaneus | reverse complement strand
ATATGTATGCATAGTTTTCCTCTTTGCTGAAAGTGAGAGGATGGTACTTACTAAACCTGCATATGACAGATAATTTTCAGTTATCCAAAATGATCAGCCTTGGGTAGAGATTATTTTCCAAAAGACATTCTATCACCTTTAGACATGGACATACACTGTGTAATCTCATATTACTCAACAGAATTTTAAGGAGAAACACCCCAACAGTATTTTCTTCTTTTTAGTATCAGGTAATCATTCAAAAATAGTGGATATTTATTTTTAATCAGAGCTGAGAGCAGGTAATAGTTATCTCACAGTGCTCCATCTTTATTTACAGAATACCAGATATTTAGTTCAAAAGAGCAATTACATATGTTGGTGGTATGCCATGGGCTCCATTCGTTTGTATCACCTCTCTGTCACCTCTTCAACTAAAATAATAGAAACCCATTACTAAAGGGTAGAAGTTATATTTACAGCAGTGGCGTTATACTTTTTAGCAGACTTCACTTCCACTGGCAGTTGTATAGGTTTACAGTTGCCTCAGGGTCTATTGTGCACTTAGCCTGCTAATGGTATCCCTGGATAGTCTGGATAGATCCTGGATAGATCCATTTGAACTATTTAGACTGGCCAAATGACTCAACCTAATTTTGGTTCTAAAAAATTCCACACAGCATGGGGAAGGCCAGAGGTGATAAAAGCAGCTGCACCCAAATTTCTTTTGTCTTCAGTCTTCAGCCAATACCCACCTCTGGTTCTATTCACCTGCAGCTGAACAAAGGTTTACGGCCCACTCTGGTATTGGGTGCACACCAGAGGATCTATACAAGCTTGCAAGCTCCATTTTTTTCTAAGGACTTGCTTTACATGGACTCTTACTCATTTGTTTCTTTTATTTTATAATAATCCTTTAATTTTAGTTACTAAAGGATTTGGTGACAGTGTGGTATTTGGGTTAAGATGCAAACCTATATTGTTCTGTGTGATGTGGCTAA
The DNA here is from genome assembly GCA_007922175.1 of Pelusios castaneus. Taxonomy (NCBI): domain Eukaryota; kingdom Metazoa; phylum Chordata; order Testudines; family Pelomedusidae; genus Pelusios; species Pelusios castaneus. The sequence continues at coordinate 5,440,723 of ML685807.1, read as the reverse complement.
GCCTTTGAGGTAAGGAGAAACCTTTTGAAGTAAAGAATTTGAAGTTGTGAGCAACTTATCCCTTTACTAAATTGAGTGGCTATTTGGGAACCAGGGTCTGAAATGCAAGAAAGGGGGCTGTTTATATTATGTTATGCTTCTTGATAACCAGTGTGGGGAATCAGAAGCATGGCTTGGGGTTGATCGGGAGTCTAGCTTAAGTGCCACCCATCAGGGTTTAAAGAGCTTTACTTTCATTTTTGTAGCATCTCTTGATTTTGCATATTCAGATGGTTATCCAGGAGGCCCAGGTCACAGGGAGAATGACTATTATTTGAGAATTGTGTTCACACACTAAGCATAAGTTCCCACTTTTCCAGAATCAAATTGAGTTGTAAACCAGTGATTATTTTTCACCGTTTAAATTCACTCCATGTATGGTAATTTTTTTCATTTGTATAATGCATGTAAAATGGCTTCCAGAGTGGAGTGTTGCCTTCAGACCATGCATGTAGAGGGGCTGTCTAGTGTACATAGGCCTCGGGACCCATGCCTGATGGGGGCTGGGTTTGGGACCTGTGCCCCAAATCTTTTTCCTATGTAGCAATGCCCCTGCAACTTGCATTGACCCAGTACTGTCCCAAATTATGAACCTAGTGATGCATGCAACATTTCTTTGGGACTCTCAGGTTTCATCCAACCTTCTTCCCTACATGTCCTGTAGGATGGAGTTAGCAGTCTATTTTTGTTGCTTGTTGTTGGATGCGAGTCATTATTCCACCACTATTGAGATCACAAATGCTAGAACAGCTACATTCAGGTCACTGTGGAATAGTGCACATGCAAGTAGTTGCACAAAACTATTTTTGGTGGTTTGTCTTGGACAGGGCCATTGAAGAGAAGGCAAGATCTTGTATTTCATATCAAAGTGTGATGAATGCACCTAAATTAGTGCCGTTAGACTTGTGAGACTGGGCTGAAAACCTGTGACAGGATATTCATGTTGATTTTGCTGGCCCATCTATAGGAAGCATGTTCCTGGTTGTTGTAGATGTTCATTCTAAATGACCAGAAGTCTGTGTAATGGTGTCCACTTACTGCTGAAAGTACTATCCAGAAACTGTGTGGAGTCTTTAGTTGTTTCAGTCTGCCAGAACAACTTGCGAGCAGCAACTGACCATAGTTCATCTCTCAGGAGTTAAAAACATATATACATATATATATATAAAAGAAAATGGGATATATCACATCACTTCAGCACCAAAGCACTCATCCACCAGCGGATTAGCTGAAATATTTGTGCAGACAGTGAAACAAGGTTTAAAATCTGTAAGGGGACCTTCGTCCATTCAGAAGCGTCTGGACACCATCTTACTAGCTTATAGAAGCAGGCCTCATGATATGACCAAAACATCCCTGGCCTTCCTAATGACTGGACAACAGCTGCACACTAGCTTTGATCTGCTGAAACTCTCAGAAACACAGCAAGTTGTGCAATGTCAACAGCACGACCAAGTCAACAGACTTGCACAGAGAACAAAAGACCAAACCTTTGGTCTTGGACAGTCTCTCCTAGCTTAAAACTATTATTCTGGAGCTAAATGTCTCACTGCTACAGCCATCACCCAGAAAGGACCTATTTTCTACAGTCTCCAGTGAAATGAACATCAGTTGTTGCCAGGTCACATACGTCCCAAGGACACATCTCCAGGTGAACCGCTTGACCTCAGATTTACAGGTGAGATACAATTGAATAAAGAGTCACTCATTTATGACTCCACTTCTTCATCCATCTCTGCAACAGATTCAGCCTCCTCCCTTGTTTGAGCAGATACAATATTTTCACCTATTCAATCTATGAGTTCAGGAGCTATTGTTAGATGTACACCAATAACATCTTCCAGTGCAAGAACAGCAGAAATCTGCCACAATCCACCTAGAGGAAGAAGGCATCCTCAATGACTGGATCTTTAGCAAGGGGCAAAACTACGTTTACAAGGCAGAATGATCCATGGATCAGCTGGGAAATGAAGCAATCTACCTTCATTCCCCAGTTTAGTGATTGTTCTATTAAATGGGAATTTTCATTAAGGGGGAAGGAATATATTATGTATTTTGGTGTCTTATTGCCTGGGTTGCCATAGCAACCCAATGAACTTGTTGCCAAGAAATCAGACTTTTACCTTTCAATACCTGCACCCTTTTTGGTGCAGACTACTAGGAAAGATGTAGTTAGTATATCTGGCATCATGTGATATTCTCAGCTGTCCTTTCTTTTCATACACACTTTCATTCTAGAATGACACAGTTACATGGTAACTTCACTTAGCTATCCATGTTGAGTCTTCTAAATCACTATATCACTCTTCGTAAGCTACCCTTTAACCAGAATATTATAAATAGGGGCATATCTATCTACCTCTGACATTACTTTTTTGTACTTAATTTTTTGTGTGTGCATTTATGGCGGGGGTGTATATGTGTGTGTGTGTAATCCTTGCTTGTGCTGTTCTCACTACTTAAGAATTTGTAAGCATCTTTAGGCTGGCCTCAGCATCTTTACAAACACAGAAGAGTTTTTTTATGCTTTCAATTTGTAAAAATCTAAAATATGTGTGGGAGCCCATCCAAATGTGCTTGGATACTAGAAACATAAAAACAAACTCTTCTATCTCTCTAAGACTCCAGATCCATTAAGCATTGTTCAGTCTTTCCTATCATAGTGATGATCTGTGACATAAACTAAAAGGTAATGACTAACTACAAAAGGCTTTGGGCCATACCCTGACCTCTTGTTATGTGTGAGCAAAGAATATGTTGGATCTTTCAGCTTTTGAAAAACTCACTAAGCACTTATTTGCATCATTAGGCACCTAAATACTTTGAAAAAAATATGGCCCTTAGTTGTTTTTACATGCCCTCAATACCATGCTAACTGTTCCTCAGGTTAGTCTGGCTGGTGCAGAAAGTTGCATGGAGTGGACTTAGCATAGCAGATGTAGTGTGTTTGGGATCTGTGGAGCTGCTGAAGGGGGCATGGAATTTTCGTATATAACTTCCTTCTTTCCTGACTATCCCTTGTCACATATTTCCCCTTTTTTGGCCCTAAGGAGGCTCTGATGATCCTCCTGAGTTCTAATCACTCTGCTTTTTAGAGTTGGAACATTCCTCAAATAAGGTGTCAATGTTTCAGATGAAATCATCCCTTTCTCCCTCCCATTTTCCAACTATTGCGACTGGTCTGTCACATATTTCATCTGTTGAAAAGGAAATTAAAACTGAAACAAACAAATTCAGTTTTTACCATTTGTTTTTAACTTCACAAATAAATTGTCTAAACCTGTATCTATATCTAGCTAGCTAGCTAGCTAGATATGTAAAATGTACTAACACCACTGAAGTTACTGTAAGGATGTACAAGTAGAGGGGGAGGAGGGAACACAAATGATGTGTGTGAGATTTTTGGAGTGACAGAGAAATATGCCCTTGCATATTCTCATTCTAGGATTTCTGTAGAGTGGCCATTTCCCCCTGACACCATTCCCTAGTGTGAATTTTTTGTAAACTAAAGATTATTTGATTCAGATTAATCCCCTTGCCTGGAGCTCAGAGGTCCATTGGAAATGACATTGCTGATCCCAAGTCTCCTCTTTTACTTCTCTTCCCCTTTATTATTACTGATGACTTGTTTGAACTTCCAAGACTAGGCTACCTACCCTCACTTGCTATTTATTTCCTAGGTACCATCAGGGTGTTTTTTTCCCTCTCTCCAATCAGATCAAAGAGAGGAATGCTAATACTTGCCATTTTCAACCATAATGTCAACTTACCTCCTTTGTTAAGCTTCCTCTAATTGAGAATCTGGCTCTTTTAATTTCCGTATGTGACATGTGGGAATTCATGATATGTCTATTAATACCTTGGGTTTAACTATTATTATTTTTATTAGTATTATTTTGAGTTCATTGTCAGCCTGAATGCTCATTTTAGATACTCATTTTTGTAGGTTGACTGCTAAATCATTGGTAATTGGATTTTTAGTTTGAACTCTCAGTTTGGATGCTAATAAATGAACTTGTAACCATGGTGATTGTTCAATATTTTTGCTCTGCTTTGATGCCCTTTACCTATATATATGAAGGAGTACATACACTCTCCATAGATCAGCTATTCAGCTTCATAAGAATAAGGGATATTTTTGAAGTGTTCATTACACTTAATTAGAAGTAGGGATATTTCTATGTGAATAGCATATATATAAGCTAAATATGGTAAAAAAAAAACAAAAAAACCCACCACAAATCACTTATTTTGTCTACTGATGCAGCAGTCACAAGTTTTCTTATTTCTGTTTTTGAATCATGACCAGGTCACTAAATGGAGATAAGTTACCATCTATCAATGGCTTATGAAAAAAAGATGTGGGTCCCAGGCCAGTGCCCAATAGCTATATCTCGCAAATCACTATCATAGCTAACACCAACTGGCACCTTTTGGGCAGTCTGAGCCAGAAAAGCAAGGATTGACTGAAATGAAAAAGTGTGAATTTTGTATTAATTCCTAGAGGTGGAAATTAGATTTTCACTGGATTATGCAAACAGGTGAAAAAAGATTAATTTTTGTTGAGGGGATTTCTTACAAATGAAAAAAAAACCCACATAGTATTTGCAATGTAAACCATATTGACAACACTTCCACTCACAGTAGGGAATCTAGTAGAGGGAGTATATGACTAAAGCGGAAGACTTTGTGATGGATAGATAGTGCAGTGGTGTTCAGAACCTCCTCCACCCCAACCCCCCTCCATGAGCAACCCGACCGTGAATTGATGTTGGGCTTCATGCCCAAAGCACTAGCTTGAGCCAGTCTCCTGTGGGAACCGGATGGCACCTGATATAAGGTGTTTTGCTCTTTTTGCTGTTTTGCAAGGCTTGGCTGTGATGAACTCCTTATCTGTTCTTTCAAGCTACTTCGGCCTTGGGCCCGAGCGTGTAAAGAGAAAGCAGGCTTGATCATCCCGCCTTCTCCTGAAATGCTATATAGCCATTGGGAATCTGTGGACTTCGTCATAGGACCACGGACCAGGCTGCCTTGGTAACCTAGGACCAAGGTGCCTCAGGAACCTCCTCGGGATCATCCACAGTAGTCAGGGGTCCCCGGCTGCTGAAGGGATGTAAGCTCTTGCCATTTATTACTTTGCTTTGCTTGCTTCACCCTGGCATTCAATGAAAATCATTCATCTTTTCAATGGTCTTTGACTGCGTGTGGTGAATCCACACAAACCTACCCCTTGGAGTACAGTTTAGGGGAACAGGGAGGAAGCTAACTCATACATTGGGATAAACAGTCAAAGACAAAGTTAAAAAATGTATTACTACTAATACTAAAAATATAATTAATAATAAATAGGAAATAAAAATTAAATCATTTGTTTTTTCTTTGAAATTCATTTTTTTCATACTTATTTACCATGGAGAGTAAGCTTATATATGTTTCATATACCACAATGGTCTATCATAGAAATTGCTGTTATATTTCCACCCCAGAGTGAGCTACATTTCAATGGTAGGTAAAATGGTTTATGGAGACACAATCTGTAAAGTATTTAGACAGCTGATGTATAGCAATCACTGGCTATATACTGATCAACATTGTCTCATTGTTTACTTGTATTCTTTCCTATCTATTCATACTCATCTGTAGGCTGTTGTTTTATACTTAGACTTTAAATCCCTGGGGCAGAGACTGATTTTTTTTTCTTTGTTTTTAGAGGAACTAGAGCAGCAGGGATCTAGTTCATGAGTAGGGATTCTAGGTGCTATAACAATGATAATGACAACCTGTTTGGATTTTGCAGGATGAAAGCTAAATGTAAAATAACATTATTACAATTCAGCGAAAGATCACCAATTAGAAAAATAAACCAGTGTGGCTTCTCATCATGTTATACTGCATCACCTGCACAGTATGCTAAATATGCTAGGGATGCAGTTATTAAAGAGGTATGAACCCAGCTGCTCAAACATTCTAATTCTGATTGAATTAAATGTGATTTTTAACAGTATAGATTTTAACATCTTAACTGACCACTTACAACACTAAAATAAGCTGGTATTGAGTTGTTTCTAATGTATTTGACAAATAAATGCCAATATCATTAGGAAATTTACTGAGGATATTCTATTTGAATCCTTCAAGATTTAATATTCAACTGATCTATATGTCTCCTTTAAATGGTATTACTTCTCAACTTGATTTATGTTGTCATTTCTGCATTGGCGATTAGTGAAGTGAAAACTATAAATTGAAACAAACAGACAAATTTAAAGAAACAAAAAACAAAAAACCCTAAATCTTTAATACAAGTGACTTTTTCTTAAGGACCTAATAATATTTTCAGAAAGCAAAAGTATCTTGTAATCCCTTTGGTTTTCCTCCTCTTTATAAAAGATTCAGATTTCCCCTTAGAAATCAGAATCAATACCAGGTGGACTTTGGTGCCCAGACACATACCATGAATAATATATATAGGGTCTAGAATACTAAGGCATAGTTAAAGCAAATGTGTCAGCGGAAATATATCCATGGAATATATTTTTTTTTAATATCAATACACTTGGGAAACTCAAAGTGCTTTTATAAAATTCAAAACCACAAAAAGACACATTCATCAAGTAAATTATTTGCTGTGAATAGTACACCCTAATAATATTTGAAAGTAATGGTAGTGAAAACCCAACCCTCCTCTGTTAAAGAAGCAATATTTGTCTTTGGTTAATTCTGATAAAATGAAAGTCCTTGGAAGTATTTGTCACCAGGTTAATCTACAACTATTATCTTTCTTACGTTTTGAAGGATTAATTATTAGCTCGAGAGGCTAATTCGAACTCTCTTTACTTTCAGAAAAGTTTCACTGAAGTCAGTGGATCTACTCTTGTGAGGAAGCAGAACAGTATTTAACTCTTGAGATCTCAGGTTAGGAATCATAGCTCAATGAAAAGAAATAAAATTCAATATAAATCAGATGTTATATTTGATCTGGATTTGTTGATGAAATTTCATATATATATAGTGCTCTCAATGTTTTTTTTTACTTTTCTTCAAATTATTTCATATTCATCACTTTATATTACCAGTTCCATCACAGGGAGTTCTTCACACTTACATTGCTGCAAAATTTTATTTTTTGTAAAACTTCATTTGTTGTCTTTTCAATAACTATTTTCCTGATAATTACCATCCAGTACAATATATGCATCTGTAGTAAAATAATGAATTGTTAAGAAACAAATATTAAGAAAAAAATAATTAAATAGCTAGAGGCTAATGAAAATATCTGTAATAATCAGCACAGGAAATAATGGGAAATTCTGCCTGACAGACTTTGCAGAGATATAAAACCATGGCCCAATCCTGTAACCTTTACTCATATATATCATCCTTACTCATACAAGTAGTTCTATTTATATTAATGATACTACACTTATGTTTAAGAACTACTTGACCAGTAGTTCTCTAACTGCATATTAGAGAAAATTTCCAAAACAAACAGTATGGGCAAAATCCTGCATCTATAAGGGCATAGACTAGAAGAGCTGACACATCTTTCTAATTTCTTGGATTCCCCACCCTTTATTTTTCTTTACTTGTCTATTTTCCTATACTTGTCTCTACCATAAGCCCCTGCATCTAACTGCCATCCTTCTTAGCAGAAAACAGATGAATAGATTTTCCTTTGGAGATTGTTAGTGAAATCTGTACGTATTAACTTTAACATTATATTACTTATCATTTGTTCCATTCAATTAAGGAGCATCATTAACAAACACTGCAGCTCTAATACTACATGCCACATGCCCAAGGCCCTTCATTTTAGGCTTTTATTTTGTTTAAAATTTCCCATCAATTTATCTGTGTTTATTAGAATTTTTTTAAAAGGTTAAAATCAATGCAAAAATTAACTACACATTTTTATGTGTAAATATAAAGTTAATAGTGCAGAAAAATAAGACTACTTCTGACTCTACCCCTGCTCTGGAAATAGATGGCAGATCAATAACCTGGGTTGTCCAGGTTACCAAGACATGATCTCTCCTTAAGGAATAGGACTAGAATGGGTCTTGAATGAGGTATGTAGAGGAAGTGAAGTCAGTCTTTCTCCACCTCTTATTCTTTTGACTCACTGCAGAAGGAAAAATTATGGCTTGCTTACCTGTGCTATGCAGGTTAGTAATCCACCTCTTTCTAAAGCAATATGATGGATCCCAGGTTCTCCTGGGAACCACCTAGGTTACTGAGCTGCCAACTGTCTTTCCAGGGGGAATCCCAATATACAGATCTGATACCTCAGTCTGGAAAGAAAAATGATATCTCAGTCACAGGGGCAGCTTAGGAAATCAAGCCACAATCTTTGCTTCCAAAGAAGGTAGTTGAGCCCAGGAAGTTCCAACACTTTTTAAAATTAGGACTAGAGTACTGATGTAAACATATATGCTCATGTACGTGTGTATTCCACTCCAGTTGTCTTTAATACATACACACACATTTATGCTTAGTTTATTTTTAACATAAAACATCTACCTAATGTAATGTATTAGATTTTCTTAACATAGTCAGTATTTCCATATATTTGAATGGTCCACAATTAGGATGAAAATTGGTTTTAAAAAAAAAAACCCACACTTTTGTAAACCCCTGGAATTGTTTGGTAAAAAAATGAAAACAAAGTGCCTTGCACACATATGAAAGGTAGAGGATCTCAGAGCAAACAGCACATTTCAATATTTATTCTCCATTTTTGTAAATTTCCTGGTCAGTAAAATGCAGAATCCTACACAATTCTTTCTGCCTCATTTTCCTCATCTGTAAACTCAGTATAAACCTATTCACATATTTCCAAAAGCTGTTGAAAGGTTAATTGTGCAACATTTATAACATGCAATATACTCTAAACACCAGTGTTGTTAATTATTTTTAGTTGTCTTCGGTCTGTAATATTGTTTAACTGATCTTTCAGGCTCCTATTAATTTCTGTCTGCCTTAACATTACTGAAGCAGATTTTTGCATGTAACAATGTTTAAAGTTAGGTTGCTTTAGAAATATTCAGTACTATTCTCCTCACTGACCTCATCATCATTAGCAATCTTTTCATTTCTGGGACTGATTCTTGCTCCAATACAGCCCTTTGGTGCTCTTGCAGCAGTTTATATGGGATATAAAAACACACTAGCCATTCACCTGAGAAGTATTCTGGTGGTAGAGAAATCCTCAGGCAACACAGCTTTTTGTGTGACATTGATGAGTCACTGTTAGCCCTAGGACACTGTTCAATTACTCAGTAAATCACATACCCTGCCAGGGTCCCTGTCCCCCTTTGCTCCATTGGACACAGGGGGTGCTCCCCCCCCATCACCATGGACCTGCCCAAGGTCCCCCTAGCCCCACAAAGTCGACCTAGAGCATCCAGTGTGGACGCTCTAGGTCGACTTTGTAAGTTCCCCTTTAAGTCGACTTTAATTTTAAGTGTAGACACACTAAGTCGACTTAAAAGTGCAAGTGTAGACATAGCCTATATGAGTAACTAGAGGAAGATCTGGGAGAACTCATTTTGTAGAGAGTAAGGAAAGAGAGAGAACTGTATTGTGATAGACAGGCTGTGAGATGTGCAGGCACTATGACCTTAAGGAGCCCAGGATAGGTATACTCATCCTCAGCACCTCCATGCAATATGTTGATGGATAAATATGTATATCTTTAACACTACCCTCCAACTTTTATTATGGTTCTGTTTTGTTATGGTTTGTTCTTAGGATACATAAGAAATGCTGTGCATTACATTAAAGGACAAAAGGGCATTAGTAGCCTCTCAAGAGGATAAGGTCTGATAGCTTTTTCTGAGTATATCATTCCCAAGCAATTAACCTAAGGTCTAAATAATAATAATAATAATAATAATAATAATAATAGGAAGTGTATGTGTCATTTTCAATTTTGAAATGACTATATGATAAGAGATTATCAAGTTACAGAGTATATTTAACTTTAGTTGCAGCTTTTCTGATACGAATATCACACACCAGTAAGGCAATATTAGAAGCACACTGCCAGAATGCAGGCATTTTTCATGGGTAGAAAATTTACCTGTATCACCTCTGTGTCTAATACTTTAAAAAATAATGTTATTATACGTATTGTGGTAACACCTAAACACTTGAACACTCCATCACAGTAGTCACAATACAAACACAGAATATGAGAAAACCCATGCCCTGAAAAGTAAACATTCTGAATAGATGGAATAGAAGGGATGGGATAGAAGGTATAGAGGAGATATCATTATCCTCCTTTTATGGAGGGGGATAGACAGAGTAAGGGTTTTTACTTCTTTAACAATGCTCACACAGTAAACCCTAGGCTACACTTACAATGTTTTTGGCAGTAGTCAATGGGAGATATGCAAGGTACATTAAATACCTTGTGTATCTCCTGCCAACTTCTTAAGTCCTCCCTACATGCTACACTAAGCCAACCGGAAATGGCGTCTGGTTGGCATATGGTAAGTGCAATTACGCAGCTGGAATTCCAGCTCCAGTTCGGTTATCGATTGTGCATGTCTACACAGATGTGTGAATTGAAAACTGAAAATCACGCCGATGGCAGCGACTTCACTGCCATCAGTATATACTTGTCCTAAGAATTCCATTCTCCTCTTAGATCCAGATCCAGATATAAAAATGCTTATACCAGTGTAGCTTATTTTGATTGGGGAACCACAATAAGCTCCACTAGTAAAACTCCATACTCACTAGGGCTTTCACAGGAACAACTATTCAGGCAAAACAATTATACCCCTTACCTACAAAGTTAAGTCAATAGAACTTTTGAAGTATATACTAGTCCTAAGCAATTTACCCAAGCAAATCTGTCGCAGAACTACAAATGAAATGCCAGTTTTGGAGACCCGTCCAGTGGCTGTAGCCATAAGACCACCATTCTTATTAAGACTGAGAAAATTTTACAGGTAATTTAATTAGTGAACAATGGCACTCGTGCAATTAGATCGACTTTGCTCAGTCTAATTAACAAAGTCGACTTTAAATCGACCTTGTTAATTTGACTTAGCATGTCTACACTATAAACTTAGGTCGACTTAAATTCAACCTTGCTAAATCAACTTAGAGTGTTTACACTAGATGCTTAAGTCGACTGGCAGGGGTTAGGTCGACCTAGGAGTTATGCATCATGGAAAGTGTGGCATGGCACCCGAGAGGTGTCCCCCCTTCCTCAGCCACCCCTTTAAAAGAGGAAGGGAGCTCAGCACCTTCCCCATTGTGCCTGGCTACATGGGGGCTGAGCAGGTCATGGACAGGAGCAGGAGTAAGGTGCAGGAGCAGGATGGGCAGGGCTGTGTTCTGCCCTATGGGTGGACACGCCAGGCTCCTGCTGTGCCAGGAACCCTGGGAGGGAGGTCAGAGGGGCAGCTTAAGTTGAATTAAGGAAAGCCCAGTGTAGACGCAAAGTAAATTAAGTTGACTTAAGCCTGTTTAAATCAACTTAATTTACAAGTGTAGACACACCCTATGCAAGCTTTTAGAAGCTGAGGTTACACAGCGCTTCGTAGGAAAGGGATTCCTCAAGACTGATCTAGTTTTACAGGTAATTTCACTGATGAACTATAAGAGCTCTTAGAAGCTGAGTATACACATCATTCAGTAGGAAAGGAACTCAAAGAAAGATGACGAAATTATGGTGGAATGGACAGAAATGGCATTCCAGAATTGTCTCTCTACATGAAATTTGACTTTTGACTGCCCTTGAGTGAAAGTGTGTCAAGAAATAGCCCCAAGACAATGGTATTAACAGGAAAAGTGGTTACGCTAATTTATGGGGAGGAGTACAATGAATACATTTCATGAATTGTTTTAACTTTCTCAGAATAATGTTCCTGCAGGGGATTGAGAGTTGACAGCTCTGTTCACTGATTGGTAACCTTGTTGCAAGTTTTCTGAAGAAAGATGTTCTTCTTCATTGGTCTTGTCTCTGCTTTGTAATTCTTTTTTCTCAGAGCCAACACTGCTATTGTTACATTTTAAAATATTTCTGTCATGTATTTCTTCTCTGAAATAATTAATTTTTCTTTGCACTACTTGGCTGATAACATGTCATAATGTAGTCTGCCAAGTGTCAAATGACTCTCAGAATCATTCAAGCAATCAAAGCAAAGGAAAACCATTCATCTAGATAAGATCTTGTCTGACAAGTCAAGCTCAAGAAATCTCAGTTTAATTATATGGTGTTAATGAAGGCCATGTATACAGGCAGTTCCCACTATTAACCTCTATGTTAATCTATCAACAATAATGTGGATCTGTCATTTTAAGTTAGAACGAATAAGTAAATGTAGAAAAACAAAAGCAAAAACTTTTTGTATCAACAGAAGTTTATATCTTCTGTAATGGCTCATTAAGTTATACCCTTCATTAAGATGTCATTGTTTTGTTATTATTAACTGGTGCTTTTGAACAGCTGTTGTTTGGAAACCAACAAACAGGAAATTTTTGCTCTACACAGGCTACTGCTTGATGTCTAATGTACCGGTTAATATAACCCTTTGATGCTATGGTTAGTGTCATTTGTATTTCTTTTTGTCTATCTAAATTTAAAATGACTGAAAATGTCTGGATATCTGAAATGCCGTGATTTAATAATAATTTCTTAGAACCTATTTTTAATGGTAGAATTGTGACTACATTTTAATTATTGGTGGTAATTACCCTTGGGTAACACCAGAGGTGCAGGTAGAGGAAACAATGGCAACACTCTTTTCCCCTCTTTGCAAGTTTTTTCTTGAGGAGTTGCTGCAAATTATATATATATATATATATATATATAAAAATTTTCCTCTACCTGCACTTATTGTGATCCCTGACAGACAAGCATCTTGACACTAATCTTGACTTACTGGGAATCCAGCCTGCATGTCCCTGCCAACAAATGTTGGGGGGAAACCAATGTGAGAAGTGTGTATGGTTGGAATCCCTCAAGAAATATGTAAGGGAGCTACAGGAGGAGGTGGCTTATTTGTGTAGCATTTGTGAGCATGAGGACATCAATGACAAGATGCATGTTGAAACATCTAAGATGGAGGATGCTAGCTAACCACAGATGAATTCAGCAATACTGAAGGAAGAGGAGAGTCAGCTGCTCTACGGGGCGGGAGGGGGGAGGGGGTTGCTGTATGCCTCAGGTGGCCCAACATTCATTGAGGTGGAGAACTGGCATGATGTATGGACAGCAAGAGATGAGGAACAGTCCCCATTGGACACAGTAGAGGCCTTAACTGCCCTTAGAGCTGGGAGGCCCATAGCCACCCTACCCAGGAGGAGGAGATATAGAGTGCTGGTGGTTGGGGACTCGCTTTTGAAGGGGAGAAGGCATCTGTATACTGACTTGACATGATGTCTTGGGCGGTGTGTTGCCTGCATGAAGTCTGCATCCCAGACATTACAGAAAAGTTGCTGAGGCTCTTCTGTCCCTCTGACTAATGCCCCATGTTGTCCATCCACATTGGCACTAATGATACAGCCAGGTATGACTTTGAGAAAAGGAGCAGTGATTACTGAGCACTGGGAGGAAAGGTGAAGGAGTTTGGGGTGCAGATTGTATTCTCATTCATTTTCTCTGTTCACATAAGAGCCCAAGTAGGGGCATGTACATACTGGAGACAAACACATAGCTGCACAGACAAGAGAGCTTTGGTTTCTGAAAGCATGGAATATTGTTCTGTGAAGAAAGTCTGCTAAGAATGGATAGGGTCCATCCAGTGAAAAAGGGAAGAGCATCTTTGCACACTGACTTGCCAATCTAGGTTCAAACTAGGTAACAAATGTCCCCAGGTAAGGATAAAAAAGGCAACTGAAACAGAATGCTAGGGTACTAGCAAACAAGATGCAAGCAAACTTCCACTGTGTAGGAAAGATAGGAAGTATGGCAAGATACCACTCTGGCTTAACCAGGAGACCTTCAATAATCTAAAAATAAAAAAAGAGTCCTACAAAAAGTGGAATGTAGGTCAAATTACAGGGAGAAAATATTAATGGCACTCTATTGTGATGTGAAGGAAAGATAGGAAGACTAGCAAGACATCAATATGGCTCCATCTGTTGCTCTTTAACATCAGAAAAGAATCCAACTAAACGTGGAAACATGGACAAGTTGCTAAGGGAGAGTGCAAAAGCGAAGCACAAACATGCATGGACAAAATCAGAAAGCATAAGGCACAAAATGATGTTACACACAGTAAGGGACATAAAGGCAATAAGAAAAGGTTCTTTAAGCAATTTAGGAGAAAAAGAAAAATGAAAGAAAGTGTAGATTTTCTACATAAAGAAGATGGAGAGTTAATAATGGATGACATCAAAAAGTCTAAAATGTTCAGTGCCTATTTTACTTCAACGTTCACTTAAAAGGTAAATGGTGACCAGTTACTACACACAATTAATACTAACAACAATGTGAAGTAACACATACCAGAAAAGGAAAAGAACTTGTTTAAGAAATTTAGATAAAGTAGATGTATTTCAAGTCAGCAGGGCCAGATTTAGTCCCTCCTCGGGTACTTAAGGGACTTTCTGAAGAAACTATCTGAGCCATTATCAATTACCTTTGAGAACATATAGAGGACTGGAAATGGGCAAATATGATATTGATCTTTTAAAATAGATAAGAATGATGATCAGTGGAGGTATAGATTAGTCAGCCTAACCTCAATACTTGGAAAGACACTGGTACCAATTATTAAAGAAGGGGGGGGGGGGGAAGAATTTGTAAGTAGCTAAAATAGTGTAATAAGGAAAAGCCAGCATGGATTTGTCAAAAATAAATCATGACAAAACAACCTGATTTCCTTTACTGGCCTAGTAATGGGGAGAAGCAGTAGACATGATATACCTTGATACAGTCCCACATGACAGTCTCATAAGAAAGTTGGGAAGTATAGTCTGGATTAAATTGCTATAAGGTGAGTGGACAAGTGGTTGAAGGACTGTACACAGACTAGTTATTCATAGTCCATTGCCAAACTGGTAGGCTATGTTTACACTTACTAAAATTAGTTCGAATTAGTTAGCTCAAACTAGCTAATTCGAACTAATTTTAGTTAGTCTGAATTAATTTAATTCGAACTAGAAAAAATTAGTTCGAACTAAGCAAGTGCCATTCATGGCACTTGCTTAGTTCGAATTAACGATCTCCATTGATTTCAATGGGCTGGTTAGTTTGAACTAAGAAATTAATTCGAAATAACACTAACTAGTTCAAATTAACCCTTATTTCTAATACCCTATTCAAAGTCATTAGTTCGAATTGAGGAAGCCCTTAATTTGAACTAATTAAAGCCTAGTGTAGCCATGGCTGTAGGGTGTATCTAGTGGGGATCCTGAAGATGGACATACCAGTCCTAGGAAAAATATTAATCATTGTTTTTATTAAGGATTTGTATAATGGGTTAGAAAGAGAGCTTATAATATTCACAGATGACTCTTAGATAGGAGGGGTTACCAGCACACTGAGGGATAGAGTTCAAAATGACTTTCACAAATTGGAAAATTGGTTTGACATCCTCAAGATAGAATTCAATAAAGATAAATCCTAAATACTATACTTAGGAAGGAAAAATCAAATCCACAACTACAAAATGGGAAAAACTCACCAAGTGGGAGATTGCTGAAAAGGATCTGGGGGTTATAAATGAATTCAGTATGAATCAACGATGTGATGCAATTGTGCAAAAGGCTAAAATTTTGGGGTTTATTAATAGGAGTGTCATATGTCAGACATAGAAGGTAATTTTCCCACTCTTCTTGGCACTGGTGAGGCCTCCACAATAGTACTGTGTCCAGTCTGTGTATCACATTTTAGGAAAGATGTGGGCAAATTGGAGAGACTCCAGAGGAGAGCAACAGAAATGGCCAAAATTTAGAAAATCTGAAGTATGAGGAAATTAAAAAAAAAAAAAAGGCAACAAAAAACTGGGTATGATTTTTCTTGAGAAAAGAAAACTGAGCAGGGACCTGATTGCCTTCAAATATGTTAAGGGCTCTTAACTGAAGGAATTAGGTGTGCAAATTGTGGTTTATATATATTGATACCGAAAATGTTTCCTGGATTTTGGCAATGGTGTTGATAAGTGCTACAACTGAGCAATCATAACTGTAAGTTAACAATGATTTATGCACAAAATAAAACCAAATATATAAAACCACTTTCATCTTTACTGAATTGGCCAAGAATTATCCAGTACCCACAAAACATTGCATTTATGGAAAAGTATTGCAGATTTTGCACTTAAGATTTCCAGAGAGAAAAGGCTACAGCTTTATTCATTGAATTTCATGATTTCTAAATTCTTTGTTCTTTGTTCTGCTTGAAAATCCACATCACTGCTGAAAAGATATGACAGAAAACTTTTAGTAAAAGCATATAACAATTAGCCTACAGAGTACAATGTCTTTAAGATCCATGAATCATATCTTCTAAAGAAGCAAATTTAGTATCTTGTTCAAGAAATAAAGCATTTCAGTGAGTACAGATTATATTACAAATGCTCAATTCAGTCATTAGCCAATTAAAGTAATACAAAGCTAAAACAAAACTAAATATCACAAATAGATTAGGTGATAACAGGAGAACATTTGACAAAAAACAAAACAAAACAAAAACAAAAAACCTCCAGTGTATTTTTTTTATCTTATTTTAATTTAAGTGTAAAATGAGTATTGTAGTTTGGTTGTGAAGAAAACCACTATCAATGAATGGAGAAGTTGTGCACCCATAAAATTGTAAATCATTCTGACTGCTACATGACTATCTGGATTTTGAAGATTATCTCTAATGTGTTTTTTGTTATTCTGACAGTAAAAGGGTGTAATTGCTAGCATATCAAAATTGGTTGGAGAAAAATTCTGCCATCTTTAGAAAGAAAGAAAAAAATGGAAGAATGAATAGATACTCATAAGGGACAAGCAATCTATGAAATACTAAAACATTTTTAAGCTCCAGAAAAATTTGCTTCATATTTGAGCACATCCATAATGATCCGTATCTCTTCTATATTTTTATAAATTACTCTCCTCTCCCAGCTCAGCTAATACAAAATAAAGTTCTCTCCTCATCTCTCTGCCTTTCAGCTATCTAATTTGTATTTTTGATCACATTTTCACCAAAATGACCACGAACTCCCTTTACAATTTAGCTGTCACCCTTGAGCACTTAGACCGCTTTCATCAAGTGAAAATTGCTTGTAATTCTCCCTTCTTTCCTTTACTCACCTATAAAATTAACTTTAGCTTTAATCCCATTTCCCCATGTCCAGCAATCAGTGCTATGATTCCAGTTCGTTGCCTGTTGAGCCACCACATAGCCCATATCACTAATTAGTTGGTCTGGGCAGTAGGTAATTTCACAAGAAACTCTGTGTGAGGGGAAGGAGGGGGGCAGACAGGGCTGGCCTAACCATATAGGTGAACTGGGCGGTCACCTATGGCACCAGACTTTAAGGGGTACCAAATTAAATGGAAGTGAATTTTTTCTCTATTTAAAAAAAAATATTAATGTTACCTCTTAATAACATGTGGGGGGGGGGGGGGGCTAGGGCACCAAAAACCCTTGGGCCAACCCTTAGGGGGAAGGGGGATGGGAGTCTTACCCCAGGTCACAAAACCTTACTGACCAGTATCCAGTATTGCAAACTGGAGGCTGTTAGAGCCATCTCTAAGACTCACCCTCTGGTAAATGGAGAGCAGAAGGAACCTCTGACACTGTCTTATTCCCAAGTATGTTAGTTTAAAGGGAGATGCCATAGAGCAGATTGAAATCAGTGAAAGGAAATCTAAACTTTGCAGAGTTAAGCTGTAGTGATGTCACCATTTATATTTTACAAACCTCTTTCATATGAAGAGGGAAGAGTAGAACTAAATATCAACCGCACATCATTTTTCCATTTCTTTCCTAAGGCCACTGTAAATGGAGAAGAGGCATTTTCTGTGTTCCTTAACACAGTGATACTGCATTTTAGGACAACCATTAGTTTTCCCCAATCATGATAATATCTTTCTTCCATATATTGTACTTTGCTAGGACCCCAGTAAAAGAGATATCAAAAAACAAATCTATCTTCAAATTAATGTAAGGGGGTTTGTTTGTTTGTTTGTTTCATTTTGTTTTGTTTTATTTCTCTAACATTTATAAAGCCTGATTTTTTTTTTTCACCCAGGCAAAATGAACAAAAGAGCTTCCTTTCAGTTTCAAATTGTTTAGGAAAAAAATCTGTGTTCAATATGAAAGGACAAAAAGCGTTCAGTTCAGTTCATATCATCTATCTAAGGATTAATCCATATTTGTATATTTTATTTAAATGAGGAAAGCCTAAAACCATTTATACCTTTATACCACTTATACATGTATACATTTAAATTTTTGGATGTTACTCTTTTTTTTTTTTTTTCATATTAAGGGAGATATCAGATGCTATTCTGATGGACACATTAAAAAGTTGAATACTATCCAGGAAACTGATATATTTTTAAAATGTACATATTGGTAAAGTACTCTATGAAGAATAATGTTTGCCTTTTATGAATACCTCTCTTATAAGCTTTAACTTATTTTATTTTTTGCATTAGCATAAATGCTAAGGTATGAGAAAATGTAATGTATAAAGAAAATAAGTTTGTTTCAATTTTCTAAAAGTATTCTGGCTGGTTCAGTTTAGATGTGCGGAAACAGGTTTGTCCATGTTTAGGGGCAGTATGTCATATTCCTGGTTCTAAAATTGTTTTTAATACAAGTAGTGCTATACAATTGTTGTTCTCTTCACATTTTCTTTGGTTTTTTCTCTTTCCTGCAAATATTAATATCATACTTGTGAACGACATGCTCTCAATATGTATAATACTGTGCGTAACACAACTATGTATAGTGATATATGTGTAGTGAGTTAGAATACCTTCTTTTTAAACACCTTATCCTTCTGCAATTCTATCTTCTAGGGAATAGGTATTAATCTGAAGAAGACAGAGCAGTGGAGAAACCTGCCTTGACCTCTTTTATAGATTTTTCTCAGTTCGGGTGAGATTTTAGATTCTGCACCTGTATTTCTGTATCTTTACTAACATTTTAATCTAAAGCAGAATGGAACAATTATTTATTTATGGTCAATGTCCTCTGCAAGCCTGAGAATTGATGGCACAACACACAAAGTTCTGGGTCCCCCGTGTCTTCCATTAATATTGCACCTGCTAGTTTGTAGTTGCTAACATACTTACTGGTCTGTCTAGTATTGACTCATTGCTGTCACCGTTAGCCTACTGATTGTTTTAGTAGAACTGGTGCCTGTGCAGTCATCTTCAGTTTTGTATTGCCTCTTTTTATTTGTGTTTGAAATAATTAAAATGCCTACTCTATTAATCAGTAAAGCTGAGTCTCAGCCAGCAGGGCTATGGACACTCCACCCAGTTCAAGTTACTAGGATAGGGTCCTTTATTCCTTCCTTCCCCCACTCCCTGATCTGGGTAGTGTAGCTCCCAGATGGAGCCACACACAGGGAGGAGGAAGGGTTGGTTGAGTATCAGTCTACAGCCTTGGCCATACTTCTTGTCTCCTGTTGTTGACCGAGCTATTTACAGGCAAAATCAAAGCCCCACTGCCCAAACTGTACCTGTCCCAAAAAGACTTTATATTCTTCTTTATAGGAGAAACTGCTTAGTTAACATACATTTCTGTTGACCACTCTGCCTCCCTAAATAGTTAGGTTTCAGCTGGACAATGCTGTTGTTTTGGACTTCTGGATGTGCTAGGACAGAGAAGAGTATTATTGGTCATTGGGAAAGAAGGTTTTGGGGTGGGTTCTTTTTTTGTTGTTTGGTTGGTGTTTTGTTTGTTTGTTTTTCCCTCGCACAATAAGATGAGACATTGCTTTAGTGAATTTTGCTTTCCCATCTGTACCCTGTAGGTCTGGTCAAGGAAGTTGTTATTTTTCATTTTATTTTATTGTCACAGCATTGGCATGAGTCCAGTGCTGGTTGCCAAAAGGCTAGTTTGGCAGGCCAGAAATTTGGCTGCATTTAAAACAAATTAATCCTTGACTTCCATTCGGCAGAATGGAAGTGCTGGTCCATTATACCTTCTACAAATTAGGGTACTCCTAATGTCACCGACTCTTAGAATTTTAGCACAAGTCATGCTATATTTGGTCCTTTTCTTTAATCCACAACTCCTGGACTAATGTGAATATTTGAGAATTTTAGCTTTCATTAATAAATGTTAAAGTGAATATCTACCCCTTAGTAGACAAAGCTTGAGAAAAGCTTGAAATGTCAAGTGAGTCAGAATCAACAGGCAGAATCAAAAGACAAATAATAAGAAACCAATCTTTTTTATATATGTATTTATTTATTTATTTAAATCTCATTATTTGTAAGCCAATCTCATGCCAATTTAATGTTTGGAGTTGGCAATACTGTGCCTCCCATTTGGACCATCAGCACTTTCATGAAGTATAGTATATTCGTGGTTTAAGCTATTTCCCAGATTTTGGCTTAGATAGGGTGTGGTCCAAGTTACAGTAGGTTGCAGTAAACTTTCTGGATTACAAAAATAAATGTCCATTGAGACATAGACTCATAGTTTCATAGGCTATGTCTACACTTGTTAAAATTAGTTCGAATTAGTTAGTTCGAACTAACTAATTTGAACTAATATTAGTTAGTTTGAATTAGCTTAATTCGAACTAGCATGGCCACACTGGAATGTTAGTTCGAACTAAGCAAGCACTTGCTTAGTTTGAATTAGCGATCCTCATTCATTCCAATTGCCGGTTAAGTAGAACTAAGAAATTAGTTCGAATTAACATGGCCACATTGGTTAAATCGAACTAGTTAGTTCAAATTAACCCCTTAGTTCGAATACCCTATACAAACTTATTAGTTCGAATTAAGGAAGCCCTTAATTCGAACTAACTAAAGCCTAGTGTAGCTATGGCTTTAGTTAGTTCAAATTAAGCCTCCTTAATTCGAACTAACTTGCCAGTGTAGACATAGCCATAGACTCTAAGGTCAGAAGGGACCAATATGATTATCTAGTCTGATCTCTTGCACAATGCAGGCCACAATACCTCACCCACCCACTCCTGCAATAAGCCTCTAACCAATGACAGAGTTATTAAAGTCCTCAAATCATGATTTAAAGACTTTAAGATACAGAGAATTCATCAGTAGGTGAGCCATTCCCAATGCTACAGAGAAAGGCGAAAAAAACCCCAGAACCCTAGCCAATCAGCGCTGGACGAAAATCCCTTTCTGACCAAAAATATGGCGATCAGTTAAACCCTGAGAACATGGACAAATCTCACCAGCCAGTCACCCAAGAAAGAATTCTCCATAATAACTCAGAACCCACTCCATCCACCCTCCCTTCTTAGGCCATCTTAAAGACATAAACTAATTAGCTATGCCAGGCCAAGCAGTGACTAGTGTAAGTATAAATAACACATATATTAAGTGTGCAATTTTACACATTGAGCAAACTGGAGTTTGAATACTGGACCCAGATGGTGCTTGAGGGCCTGAATAAGCTAATTCTTTTGTCCATTGCACTACAATAGGCATTTTCCCCCATGCATAAATGTAATATTCAAGATCTCTTATACAGCCTTCAACTTCTCCTTGATGTGTTCCTAGGTTTCAAAGGTTATAACAAATGAAGAAAAGTACCTGATTTCAATTAACAAGGATATGTAGCTATCTGATCCTCTGGAGATACTCTCTCTTGTCTATTGTACATGTCCTTTTCCACTGTAATATGTCCTTGAAAAACAGACAGAAACTACTTTGGGGAACAGCTGATCTCTCATAACCATGAAAATTTACAAGACTTTCTTTCTGCAGTATTCCATCATGTTTCTTTAATATTACACTTGTCACAAAGGAAAGAATTAGAGACTTTTATCTTCCACAATGCACTATTTGGATCTTTACATTAAATTACAACTGAGAAAAGACAATTTGGGGGGATTCATCAACATTACAGCTGAAAAAGACCTTTTAGATTAACTAAAGTATTCTCTTGCTAATGCAGCATCTCAAATGAAGTGCAAGTTCCTGGCAACCCCTTATTTAAAATCCACTATAAACAATTACGAGGGAAGGTGGATTCCTTTCCTTCAGTGGAATTATATTCCCTCTTTAAATACTGCTTATTTAATTAGCGCTACCAGTTACTACTTACTCTTTAGGCTCATTAAAATAGTCCTGTAAAAGCAGCTTGTTTCTCCCCTTTTTTGGAATAGAACACATGATACTGTGTATAAACATATTTAAAAAGAAACTATTCCAAAAGGAGGATACTCATTGCATTGCTCTACATGTTCTTCATATACACACTCTAAAGTATATAAATGGAATACAATGGTATACTATCACCATAGTTGATATAATTTCAGGGACAAGATTTTCAGCACAGTCTTATGCCATTGTTTGGTTATGGATCTAAAAAAAGATTTTTATTGGAGTAGTGTTAACCTTTCTTTCAACAGCAATGCTTTCATTCTGTCGGGGGGGGGGGGGGAAGCAAATAACAGGGGCTTGCAGGATGACTTCCTAGTGGAGAACTAAGTGATATAGACTGTGCACTTTACTTTATTTACAGAAGTATACCACTTTGTAAATGAGATAACCAAAAAGCATTCATGATAATTCCTTCTCCCAGGAATCTCAGCCCAACACCAATGCCCAGCTCCCAAGGAACAACTCTGTCTCAAAAATGTTTTATAATCAGAGCACAAGTCAGACAGCAAATTCTTCTGCTACTTCCATAGCTCCATCTCTCTAAGGTGCTTCTAGGGGTCAGTAACCTTTGCCAACCCCCTCTCCGACCCTCAGGCAGTTCCTGTGGCCCCCACCACCACTAAAAGGTAGAGGCCACCTGAAAATTCAGTGGAAGGGGAGGGGGAAGCTTCGCAGGCATGCCTCTGAAAGAAACCGCTTGAGGAAGGAAACCACCCAGATTGGCTCCTCTTGGCCATGTGCCTGGGGATAAGGGTCCACAGGGTGCCCGGGAACGAAGCTGCTTGAAATGGCGCCTTTTGGTGGTGGCATGCCACAGATACTGCGATACTTCTTTCTGAGGTATGCCTGGGGCCTGGACATGGGGGGGACCGCTAGCGGCCCAGCCACCCCTGAAGGAAGCCACCTGGAGTGGCTTTTGGTGGTAGGAATGGTAATTTCTGTGGCACCACAGAGGGTGCCATGTGCCACTCCGAATAAGATTGTGTGCCACTGTCAGCATGCATGCCAGGGGTTGCTTATCCTCGAATCTACACACAATCTTGAATAACCTAAAAGTAACAAACATACAATGTCTTCCCCAGAATAAAAATGCGTTCACATAGACACTGAGAAAAATGACTTGCAATGTTATGTGAGGATGCATTCCGTAACACTAGCAAAACAATCAAAAACTGATCCTCCAATTCATCACCCAACTACCCGACTAGCACATATGTAACCTTCGGGTGGGCTAAAATTCATTTAATTGCCCTTCTCCAGTGCCTCACAGAAATCAATCCCAATCCCTATGGAGAAAGCAGCTGGAGACACAGGATCCAGTCTGTATGGGACTCACAGAGAAGATTGCTCAGAGCTACACTCCCACATTAAAATACTACTACAATAAACATAACAATGAACTTTATTAACTACTAACTAAATAAACCTTATCCTAAGAAAACAAAATACAATTAACCACGAACAATCCCTACAGAAAGCCCCACATAAAATATACCCAAGAGTCCCAAAGTCCAGGTGGAGTTCACCCAACTCTCAGCTACAGTCTTTGTTCGAATGTAGAGGCTTGAGTGGCAAGAAATAGCTATCCTCTTCTTCTTCTCTCTTTGCAGGAATCTTCTGTAGCATTCCATGCAGGCTTTTCCTTCTCCTTTGCAACCAGCCCTCAGTCCCATATGCATATCTGCAAAATCTGTTGCAGATGACTCCATTAGCGGGAGAAAACATCTTGTTCACTCCTGGCTCAGCTCCTCTCCTGAAAACTGAGCACATGGGCTCCTCTCAGAGCAGCTCCTGCCTGCTGTCTGCACAGACTGCTGCCCTCATGTCATTTGACTGACCACACCTCATCACACCAGCACAGGGCACCCTGTGGAGCATGCTCAAAAATGCTACCACTCCCTGCCTCTAGAAGTTTCTAGTTGTGGGTAGCTAATCTGCCGAGCAACAGGAACCCACCCTCAGTAGGTCTCTCAAAGAGAGGCATATGGGTTACACATGCACTTTTGGTTATCATGCAGAATTTATTATAGATTATAGGGAATATATTTGTTGAAGTAATATTTGTAAAATATTGGCAATACATAACCACTTCTGTCCCTAAGCAATATATTAGCTGAAAACTCAGCCCTTTTTGGGTGCATATGACTGTTAATATTGGCACTTGGGGTGAATTTACCCACTGTTGCGCTATCTATTCTTTTTTAAATGTTGCAACATTAATTTTACTATGTTAGTTGAGAACAGCAGACTTCACATGCATAAAGCAGCAGCAAAGACAAGATTCACCTTAATCTTGAAACCCTTATTAATTAATGCACAGATTTTTTTGCATTGCAGTAATACTGGCTACGTTTTTTTTTCAAAGGATGGCAATAAGAAAAAGAAATAATTTCACTAGATCTCAAAACATTTCCAGATTGTTATAACATGAGCCTATTAGCACTTGTGCTTCTATAATGGTTGTGGAGTTGTCACACTTGCAACAGTGCGTGCAGTCTTTTCTACACCAACATTTTCCAGGCATACACTATTGTGATCTTGAGATAAAACATGCCTTAGTGCTACCTGCAATTTATCCTTAGGGAATACCTCTTAAACTACCTTTGCACTTGTGGCAAGCATTGTGATTCCCAGTTCCTGCAAACATACTCATGAAAGCTCTCATTAAGCTAGCATGGTAAAAATAGCAGTGTAGCAGCATAGGCAGAGGTGAGGGGCAGTATGAGCTAACCACCCCAAGGATATAGCTGTGCAACTGTGGCTACACTACTATTTTTAGTTTGCTAGGTTGATGAGAGCTAGCACAAGAATATTTCTATGAACTGGGAATCACCCCATTAGTTCCAAATGTAAACATAGTCTTACATGGCAGTATTTTTCACTTAAATTATTGTAATTTGTGTATAATATTAAAAATAACCCCACTTTTAAAAAATCCTCTAAACATGTCTAAAAGGCTATGTCTACACTGGAAAAGTTAAAGCCGGTGTGGACAGGGATTAGTGCTTAAAGTGACCTTATTAAGTCAACTTAACAAAGTTGACTTAACTTTTCTAGTGTAGACATAGCCCCTGTTGACTTTATTAAGTCAACTTAATGATTTAAGTCGACTTAATAAGGTCAATTTAGGCACTAATCCCCGTCCACACTGGGTTTAAGTCGACTTAAGGAGTTGATTTAAGGCTTAAGTGGACCTAAAATGAGGTGTTATTAAGTCAACTTAATCTTTCCTTAAGTTGACTTAAGGAAGTGCTTAAGTCAGTTTAAGAAAAGCCCAGTGTGGACGTGGCTTTGTTTAGGTCAATTTAAGCCTCCTTAAGTCGACCTAACTTGCCAGTGGAGACACACCCAAAGACAGTTTCTATAACATTTGTGTCATATACAGAACACATGATGTCATGATAGAAAGTCTGAATTAGCTAGTATTTGGATTGAGCTGCATAGCTTATCTGTGATTTTACCATATGTGAATAATATGATCATCTCAAACTTCTACCAGTCAGACCTCTAAACCATGCCATATATTCAGGTTCAATCTAAAAAAATATCATTGCTGTGACACTTATAAGAAATAAATCAATGGATGATGGCTAGGTTGAGGGCAAATATGGATATCTTCTATTTTTGTCAGTTTATAATATCTTTTGAGAATAGTAAATACATAAATATACACAAATTATGTGTATTTAGTTTTAAAAGATTAGATTTTTATTGGTAATGTTGATAAAGGTTGATATCACCTTATCCACACAAATTGGTGAAAAAATATTTCAATTGATAATAATCAAAATACATAGATAGGCAAAGTAATAAAAATGTTCCTCAATATGTCATTAGAATTTGATTTAAGGACATTTACTTTGTATATTTTGAAATCTTTCATTGAAAATTTATGCCAGGTGATATGGTTCCAGGGAGTAAACTGATGAGCCATTAAGGATACAATGGTTGTATTCTTTTTGTCCTCAATGGCTCATCAGGATACTCCCTGGGACCATTCTACCCCGGAAAATTCCTAAACATTAAGGAGACAATGGTTGTTCACACCCTCCATCTAAGACATTTCTCGAGAATGACACAAGTTACAGTATGGATATAACATCAAATTCTTAACTTCTAATCAAAATAGAATTCCTAGACATAAACTATATAATCATTCCCAGCAAATGACTACCTTTCTATTGATACCAAACATGACATAGTTCCTATGGATTATAGTATTTATGAGATATCCATAGAAAATAATATCATAAATGCTTCCCTAAATCCAGACAGTGTCACACACAGGGCTCTGCCCTGCCAGGGTCCCTGTCCCCCTTTGCCCCATTGTACACAGAGGGTGCTCCCCCCCCCGCCACTGTGGACCTGCCCAAGGTCCCCCTAGCCCCACAAAGTCGACCTAGAGCATCCAGTGTGGACGCTCTAGATCGACTTTGTAAGTTCCCCTTCAAGTCGACTTGAATTTTAAGTGTAGACGCACTAACTAAGTCAGTTAGTTGACGTAAAGTCAACTTAGTTAAGTCGTCTTAGTTAAAGTCGACTTAAAAGTGCAAGTGTAGACATAGCCATAAAGTTTAAAATTCTTTAATCTTGACAACTACTGTCATTAAATAGTTATTGTCTTTCTTTCTCTCATAATTTCTCTTAACTGTGAAAATTTAAATAAATAAAAATAGAGGAAAATGCTTACAAATAGACATTGATATTATTTGTCATAGTTATATAAAAACAGAAAAATTGAAATTTGTCAAACCTACTTATATCAGATTGTATCCCTCTACTTCTACCCATGAGATGTCCCTCATTATGCCTTAATCCCATAGACATTTCAACACACGTTATTTGCTTGAATGAGTTCAGTATGGAGACTATTATATGTTATCAGCCATAATTAACTCTGTGCTATGGCCCTGTTACCCTACTCAGGTGCCAACAAAGGGCCATAATTCACCTGCAAATGTCTACAGAAAATTTTCATGTTGTAGGGAAACTTTTGCTGGAACATATATGCCTCATCTGGGCCACATATTCCTCTCCTCCTTATTAAATATATGAGATAGGAGAGGGCACACAGAAAGTGAGGAGAGGACATAGAGTTCCATCTCATTTGTGGCAGAAGTCAGAGCTGCCCAGAAGCTCTTCAGTTCTTGATGAGCTAAAGGATGGCCCTGGAACCAGCTCCTTGACTTTGCCCATACTCTTGTGACACGCAGAACTTCAGCTTAGAAGTTATTCACATGTTAAGTGTTTCCCAGATTGTAGCCTTTTTCATAAGTGCAACTACCAACCCTTCCTCAAAACTAGAACAATAGAAAACTATTTGAAGGCCATAAGTAAATCTGCATGTGTGTGTGTAACCTTCGGGTGGGCTAAATTCATTTAATTGCCCTTCTCCAGTGCCTCACAGAAATCAATCCCAATCCCTGTGGAGGAAGCAGCTGGAGACCCAGGATCCAGTCTGTACAGGACTCACAGCGAAGCTTGCTCAGAGCTACACTCCCACATTAAAATACTACTACAATAAACATAACAATGAAATTTATTAACTACTAACTAAATGAACCTTATCCTAAGAAAACAAAATACAATTAACCATGAACAATCCCTATAGAAAACCCTGCAGGAAAGATACCCAAAAGTCCCAAAGTCTGTGTGGAGTTCACCCAACTCTCAGCTACAGTCTCTCTTCCAGTGTAGAAGCTTGCATGGCAAGGAATCGCTGTCCTCTTCTTTCTTTGCTGGGATCCTCTGTAGCATTACATGCAGGCTTTCTCTTCTCCTCTGCAACCAGCCCTCAGTCCCATATGCATGTCTGCAAGGTCTGTCACAAATGACTCCTTTACATGGAGAAAACATCTTGTTCACTCCTGGCTCAGCTCCTCTCCAGAACACTGAGCACATGGTCTCCCCTCAAGGCAGCTCCTGCCTGCTGTCTGCTCAGGCTGCTGCTCTCCAGTCATCTGACTGACAACATCACATCACACCAGCAGGGTACACTGTGGAGCATGCTCAAATTGCTACCACTCCCTGCTTCTGGAAGTTTCCAGTTCTGGGTCGCTAATCTGCCCAACAACAGTAACCCACCCTCAGCAGGTCTCCCAGAGATAGCCTTTTCAGGCATATGGGTTACATGTGCACGTGTCACCAATTCTCAAAGTACATAAAAATTACTACAGGTGCTCTACATCAAGTGAGAATTATTTCACCCACTGGCATTATAACTGGTGACTCTTTGACTAACTGCAGCTCATGGCTGAATACAAATAACATTTGTTATTCACATTTTATTAAAATAATTCCATCACTCTTTTCTTCTGTCCAACCTAAACCTGCTTTCTATTGGTCCTTCTGAAGTCTCTGAGGAGGAAGTTCATGCTGACCATAAGGCTGCATTCTGGAAAGTAACTTCTTTATAATTCCAGAAAACATGTCATTCCAAATCACCAAGGCCAGATTTACACTAAAGAGTTAGGTTGAACCAATTCTATTGCTCAGGAGTGTGAAACTTGTACACCACTGAGCAATGTACTTGAGCCAATCTAATCCCTGGTGTAGACCATGCTAAGTCAACAGAAAAAATCTTCCTTCAACCTAACTACCTCCTCTCAGGAAGTGGATTAACTATAGCAACAGGAGAACCCTAAATAATGGCATAACTGTTGTGGTTTCAGTTTTGTTAGTAGAGAACTTATATGATTTATTTTACACTGTGTTTAGTTTTCTGGTCTTGCAAAAAGGTGCTCAAGTTACCTGAGTTTGGAAACAAGGGATAGATTCCCTGTGTATCTAGATGTACTTACACACACATCTATAAAGCCCTGGCTGGGATGATTTAGTTGAGGTTAGTCCTGCTTTGAGCAGGGGATTGGACCTCCAGATATCCCTTACAACCCTAATCTTGTTTGATTCTATGATATGCACTGTGTGTATATAGATATGTATATATATAAATACATTCTTTATTTCCTCCATAAAGGCAGTGAGCTAGCTTGTCTTTTGCTTGAAAGTATGTGCATTGCTTGCCTTTCTTGAAGAAAACAAGCAACAAAACAAATTGTGTAAAATAAATACCGGTGAATTGAAAAGAACCATTCATTAAAAAATAATGGCTAATAATTAATTATTAATTATGGGGAGGAAAGACTATGTGCAGTTGCCTCAGGCTTGACAAGCTGTCATGAATACCTGCCAAGGCTGCCAGACTTACCAAGCTCCTGGGTAGTCACCATGTTAAACACAGAAAGTTAAATGACATTTCCAGGAACCTGGAGAATAGCACTTGGACATAAGAGAAACTTTTATTTTTTCCCCCTGTGTATTTTTTGGAAGTTGTTTGTTTCTTATTTTTGGCAATCTGTTTAACAGACAGTAAGTGGCACATTAAGTGTAGAGCAGCTAATAGATTCTTATAAAAGTGCCCTAAGAAAACAATTTGGAAAGCCAATAATCACAACGGGATAAACTCCTTCCCTCATAAATATATCTTGTATAAATGTAAATGATAAAAACTGATAGAAGACAAACAGTAATAGAAATCATGGCCGTGTCAGTACAGCCATTACTACAGCTGTCTGCAGCTGATCCACAGCATCTCCTATGTGGAAGTTAGTGGTCATTGGCTCCATACAAGCCTCGACTAAGTAACCCTCCATTGATCCATTCCCAAACTCCCTCCCCTCCCCCTCTTCCGTCCAGCCCCCTACTTACCTACGGGAAGCTCAGATTGATCACAAATCCAGCTTCTCAGCACATAGTAGATGAGAACGTTTATGAGGCTGGGTCTACTCTTAAAAGTTAGGTTAACATAACTAAGTCAGTCAAGGATGTAACAAAACCAGAGTCCTGACCAACATAGCTATGGCAGCCTAATCCCCAATTTGGATGCAGATATGTCAACAGAAGGGTGCTTCTGTCAAAGTAACTACTCTTCAGGAAGGTGGTGTTTCTACACATAAAGGAAAACTCTTCTGTTCATGTAGGCTGCATCTACACTCTATGGCTATGTCAGCACAGGTACACCAAAATATCTATGGCTATGTCTACACTTGTTAATTTAGGTCGACTTTAGCTAAATCGACTTAACGAAGTTGACTTTAAGTCACCTTTGTTAAGTCGACTTAGCATGTCCACACTTAAATTTAAAGTCGACTTAGGGGGGAACTTACAAAGTTGACCTAGAGCATCCACACTGGATGCCTAGGTCGACTTCTAGGGGTTAGGGGGACCTTGGGTAGGTCCACGGTGGCAGGGGGCACACCTTGCCAAGTGCCAGGGGGCTCAGCCTTTGCCCCATTGTGCCTGGGTACAATGGGGCATAGGGGGACAGGGACCCTGGCAGGGCATATGGGCAGGGACAGGCAGGCTCACCCTGTGCTACCCCCTGGCAGGGAGGGCAGTGGGGGAGTCCTAGAGAGCCCTAAATTGACTTAGAATCGATTTAGGGCTACTCTGCATCTACACTGGCTTAGTCAACTTTAGAAAGTCGACTTAAGCCTAAAGTCAACTTTAAAGGAGGTTTAATAAAGTTGATTTAATTTTCCTTAAATCGACTTAAGCAAGCTGCTTAAGTCTACTTAAGGAAAGTGTAGTGTAGACGCAGAGTAAATTAAGTCGACTTAAGCAAGCTTAAACCTCATAGGTATTCTAGTAAACTTTTGTGAACACATGACTGTTGAAGCAAGTAACCTGGGCTATGTCTACACTTGCACTTTTAAGTCGACTTTAAGGGGAACTTACAAAGTCGACCTAGAGCGTCCACACTGGATGCTCTAGGTCGACTTTGTGGGGCTAGGGGGACCTTGGGAAGGTCCACAGTGGCGGGGGGGCACCCCCTGTGTACAATGGGGCAAAGGGGGACAGGGACCCTGGCAAGGCAGAGCCCTGTGTGTGACACTGTCTGGATTTAGGGAAGCATTTATGATATTTTCTATGGATATCTCATAAATGCTATAATCCATAGGAACTATGTCATGTTTGGTATCAATAGAAAGGTAGTAATTTGCTTGGAATGATTATATAGTTTATGTCTAGGAATTCTATTTCGATTAGAAGTTAAGAATTTGATGTTATATCCATACTTTAACTTGTGTCCTTCTGTACAAATGCCTTAAACGGGAGGGTGTGAACAACCATTGTCTCCTTAATGTTAAGGAATCTATCAGGTGATATGGTCCAAGGGAGTATCCTGATGAGCCATTAAGGAGACAATGGTTGTTCACACCCTCCCATCTAAGGCATTTGTCCAGAAGGACACAAGTTAAAGTATGGATATAACATCAAATTCCAGACAGTGTCACACCGTGTCCACATGCCCTGCCCTTTGGGGTGCATGCCAGGCTCCCCCTGTGCCTCCCCCGGCAGGGAGGGCATTGGTGTAGTCCTGGGGTAGCCCTAAGTCAATTTAGGGTTACCCCAGGGCTACACTGGCTTAATTCGACTTTAGAAAGTCGAATTAAACCTTAGGTCGATTAGAAAGGTGGTTTAATAAAGTCGACTTAATTTTCATTAAGTTGCCTTTATTTTACTTAAGTCGACTTAAGCAAGCTGCTTAAGTCAACTTAAGCAAAGTGTAGTGTAGACTCAGGGCAAATTAAGTCGACTTAAGCCAAGCTTAAGTCGACTTAATTTGCCAGTGTAGACGCAGCCCTGTAGACTATGCAGAGGAATTTTTAAACTATTCTTATGTTATTCAAAGACAAAGTCCAAAAGACACACAGTTCTTACTAAAAACAAATGAACAAACAAAACCAATAAACATCTTTATGCAATTCCACCCTTAGAGTTCTCATCAATTTTGAGTGCTCCGTGTGTTTTAGTCAGTTCTTCAGGGTTCCAGGTTCCCTTTCCTGGACCCCCACTCCTACGGCTCAGTTTCATCACCAGGGATGCTCCTCTAACTCCTATAATAATGTATCCTTAGTTTGTTTAGGTCCACCAATCAAAATGCTCCCCGTTAGCTCAGTGAGTATGTCCTTCTTTATCGGGATCATCTAATACGTTTTGTCTTTGTCTCTTCTGCTGAATCATTTCCATTGCTCCAATCCAACACCTGGCAGACAGCCTGAGAGCTGGTTTCTCTTAAACTGAAACCTTCTCATTGTTCTACTATGTATCTCTTTGAATTAAAGACTATTTAGGTTAATGACTCTTAATTTTTCCTGTACAGCCTTCCTAGCCCAGATCTTGGGAGTACATGACAAAAGCCCTAATTGCAAAAGGCTGATTCAGTATATAATGAGACTTTCAGTGATACACCAATTCCATAAAAGTCATTCATAAGGTTTACTTAGATAAAGCTCCCAAACTGCTACTATTCTGCCCCTATACAATCTGGAGAGATTTTCAATCAGAGATTCCTAATTAAACTGACTTAAACCCCTATTTTGCATTGCAGAATTGGTTGATCCTGTCTACACTTTCAGAAAAACATTTTCACCATCAGATGATGAACAACTGAGTGTGACAGCTGACAAGGATTGTCAATAATGGATCAGTTTCTTACTATCAGTGGACCCTTCAACTATTATGTGCGGAACAAGCTAATTTAGAGTCTGATCTTTCACTGACTGTGAAAAGTGATTGGTCTGGAAGCAATTCTTTTCAGCAGGATGTTATAGTACAAACCTTGTTTATACTGGGGGTGAAATCAAAATAAATGGCAGTGTTGTTGCTGACTTCGATGGGACCAGGTTTTCTCAGTAGAAAAAGTTGGAAAATGTTAAGATAAAGTGCCGAGTGCAAAGAATACCATAGCAGGAATTTCTATGAATACCATAGGGCCGGATAGTAAAACAACCACACATCTTTACTTTTGATTTATTTACCTGTCTTATATCTGGGCCAGCATCTGGCAAACTAAAAATAATTTTATAAACCATAAGTTAACATGAGCATCCCTCTGCTATTAAGACCAAAGCAATTTTTAGAAGACATAACAACACTTAATACAAAAGAAAAGTAATATGTGTGATTTGGGAAGTCAATATAAGACGTTATTGTATGTGCAACATTGTAAAAATAAACAATTAAATAATCTAAATAAAAACAATATTGCAAGGGTCCCCCCGCACAATTAGATAATAGAAATAGGCTAAATAGCACTAGGGAAAACTTATTAAAAACACAAGAAAAATCTTGGAAACAGCATTTTCTCTGGAGGTCTTTATGGATACAGAATAGCTTTTTAAAGAAATGTTGAAACTGAAGAAATAGGAGCACTAAAAACAAATTAGTTCTGCCTTTAGTAACAATGTCTAAATGAACTAGAGATATCTTAATATATGCTATTCAATGCACAGTAACTCCCATTCCCAGAATATGGTATGCATGGCCAAATGTGGGCTATGATTTACGATCTCTGGAGCACAATTGGGATCCATCTGTATTTTACCATGTGTAGAATTTCTCCCTGCCCCTGAAGCTTCCATGTGACTGTAGCATGTTTCAGTGCCTATGAAAGAAGGGGTAAAGCTTACCCCTGGGCACCCTAGGCTATCAGACAATTTTAGTAAAGCCCAGCCAGATCCTTCCCCACCCCCCAAAAAGAGAGAGAGATTGAGAAGGAAGGATGAGCCTTACTTATGTGCAGATTCTTATTTTCATTTATTATTCCTTTTTTTATTGGTGGTGGTGGTGATTATCATTTGCCTGGTTGTGTTTCATTATATTATATTATATTATATTATATTATATTATATTATATTATATTCTGCATTTTGGCTAATGACACTTGGTTCTTAGAGCTGGGCACAGGTTCTCATTGTCAAAGCCCTTCTGTTACCATTTGCACATTTTCCCATTCCATTATGAAGTTTGGTATGACATTAATTTCCATACTTCTAAGATTTTGCAACTCATCACAAGGGATCTACTCTCTGTACTCTCTTCCTCCTTTGAGACTCGTGTTTTCTTTCTCATTCCAGGTCAGAAGCACTGAGAATTTGCCCTGTATCAGCAGCTGTGCTTTTATTTTAGAGTTGCTGACGACATAGCCACCTGGGAGTTGCTGTTAAATCACTCTTTCCAGAGCCAATCAATCTGCATGTGCTATAATTAAAAAAATCGGAAAGTGCACAAAATGGGCATATATGACCCTGCAAGCAGGCTATAGGGGTCCAAGTCCCATTTTGAAGGCACATAGCTCTCTGGCGTGCTTCAGACTTGCACATACACAGCCTTCGATTTTGAAAATCTGGTTGCATTTTTCTCCCAACTCATCTCAGTTTACTTGCATACAATTTCCAGAGTAGCCTTCTGAAAATACCCTCTTTTTCCTTGAAGGCTGTCAAAGTCATGACAAACAGAGGGTGATATTTTGATGTTAGAACTGGGATGTTAGATTTATTAATCTCACTTGAAAAATACTGCTAGCAACATTTAAAAAAACAAAAACAAAAAACACCTGTCCTTGCCACAAATTTTAAGTGTATAAAGATGGTTGGCTATTGTTTGGATAGAAAAATACATGACAGTAGGGGCAATCCATTGCCACCGTGCATAGATATCTGCCAGCAGCAGCAACAGCAAGTCCTGTTATTTGAACTGCATAATGCATATGCTGTTTTCTATGCGGACAGTGGTGTCCTAGAAATATCTCTCAACAAATTTCTACACTATCACTCTGTTGTGGCTGGCTGGATCTGCCAACTGAGATTACTTCTTTTGTTCTTTCTTTGTCTCACCTTCTGTCTGTTGTTCCTCTCCCCAGGGATTTCTGTTTGGCTCTTTGCATCCCGAGGAACTTTAGGAATAACTCTTGCAAATTAGACTAAAAAAAATTATTCCATCTGCTCTAAGGTTCTGACTAAAATCCACAGAAACAAGGGAATCAGGTCCACAGCAGGGCTTAACTCAATGTCTATTTCAGTTTTTTATATATGTGTATATGTGCTAATGTGCCTAAAGTGCTGTTCATAACTCAGTATATTATCCAGTCATGTACTCCCCCACCCCATGCCCCAATACACACACATATAATCACATATATTTCAGGTAACACCTCCCAAATCTGGAGCGGCAGGAGCAGTTGGTGGATAGGACATGAAACAGGCGGTCAGGAGATCTGGGTTCTATTTCATTTCTCTGCTACTGACTTAATAACATTGAGTAAGTCATTGATACTACTGACAGTAGACAAATCCCTTAAGCTTTCTGTGTGTCAGTTTCCTCACATCCACAATTAAGGTAGTGACACTTCCCTTTAAAAAGCATTTGGAGATCTCTGGATGAAAAATACTATATTCCATAACATTTTACAGTACTACTCAGCATGAACAAAAGATGGTAGGACTAGGTGCAATATACATGTAGAGTGCATTATAAAATACTTATTATTTATAATCACCCCACTAAAAGTGTGGCAATATAAATCAAAAAAGGGTTACATGCTTCTGTAACACTTCTGCCAGGCCAAGATGGTGGCAGTAAAGGGCTGGGTCTTATATTTCGGGATTCCCAAACAATGTTACAACACCAATCGGCTTGAGCCCCCACCCAGTCTCCTGGGAAATCACACACTATTCCCTGGGCACCCTAGGCTATGTCTACACTTAACAAAGTCAACTTAACAAATTGGCTACACTTTAAGTTGACTTTGTTAAGCCGACTTAACAGTAGACATAGCCATTATATTGGCTTTAAGTCGACTTAATAAAGTCCACTTAGTGTTAATCCCCATCTACACTGTCTTTAAGTTGACTTAAGGAGTCGACTTAAGGCTTAAGTCGACCTAAAAGGAGATGTTATTAAATAGACTTAAGGAAATGCTTAAGTCGACTTAAGAAAGGCCAGTGTGAACACGGCTTTGTTTTGGTCAACTTAAGTGTCCTTAAGTTGACCTAACTTGCCAGTGTAGATGCACCCCTAGAGAGCAATGCTTCCCCTTCCGCAAGCATGAGTCTGAGTGTAGTACATAAACCTTTTAATAGTAGCATGAAGAGACTATATGGAGGGAATATCAAAATAAGCACTGACTGGGAGATACAGTGCAAAGCAGTAATCTCACAAAACCTAATAAACAGAACTCACTCCACCCCAGTGTTCAGAAAGTGCATCCTTTCACTTCTTCATTATCCCCCCTACTGACCACCATAGTTTTAGTATCCACTTCTCAAGGGGGAAGGGCCCTCAGCCCTCCTGTTGGTTGCCTTCTGTCACTGCTGGGTCCGTTCACACCACCCAATGGCACTGCTGATCACCCATATCTTCTGCTGGCCACTCACACCACCTGCTAGCACCATCTTCCAAGTTCTGTGTTGCTAATGGTGAATTTTCCATCAAGGCGGGCCAACAAAATTTATATAATCAAAAGGCAGTATATCATGAAAAGATGATATTTCATTTCCTCCTTCCGCTAAAACACCAGATTCAGAGGATTTAAATCAGCCACACATACCATTCCCCATCATGCCAAGCATCTGGGCATATACAGTGAAATTATGCTAATTATTCTACCTCATTGTACTCATGCAAATGCAAAGCCCATGCAAATTGGATGCCCCCTCCCTGCTTAGCTGCTAAGCAAGAGAAGTGCCCAGCTTCTAGGCCTTGCTTACACTTCCAGAAAAAATGTTCATGAAAGTTGTGTTCCATTTCTCAACAAGCTCTAGTTCCAACTCCTTATCTCAATATTAGGGGATGCTGACTGTTACCAAACTCTACTACCCAATATCTAATATCCCTTTTTAGAGGATGCAATTACTTTACCTTGCATACCCATCAATGACTGGAGTCGGACTCATTGAGTTGTTCAGGCCCCTATCATGCCATTCTCACCCACAGCAAATGACACCTTACTTGGAGAGCTGTCCGATAAAAATGCACTTTAAGTCAGTGTGGCTATGTCTACACTTAGAAAGTTAAGTCCACTTTATTAAGTCAACTTTATTAAGTCGATTTTAAGTCGACCGTATTAAGTTGACTTCGAGAGTCTACACTAGACTCTTAAGTCAACCTGGGGGGGTTGGAAGAGTGCACTGTGGGAAGTGTGGCAGCGTGGCAGCATAGAAGGTCTCCCGTCCATCAGCCACTCCCTCAAAAGAGGAAATAAGCTCCGCACCTTACTCGCATGGACACCCGACTTCAACCTGGCCTGTCCGTGGACAAGCAAGTAGCTGTCACCGTGTGGAAGCTGGCAACCCCAGACTCTGACCACTCCATGGCCCAGCAGTTTGTGATCGGGAAGAACACCGTGGGGACTGCCCCCATGAAGGTGTGCAGGGCAATCAACTGGGTCCTGCTAGCCTGCCTTGTCACACTGGGCAGCCTGCAAAAACTCCTCGCCAGCCTCACCAGACTCGGCTTCCCCAACTGTGGGGGCATTGTGGACACTATCCCCATTCCCATCTGAGCCCCGGAACACCACACAAGGGACTATGTCAACACCAAGGGGTACTACTATGTGGTCCTGCAGGCCCTTGTAGACCACTGCAGAATCTTCCAGAACATCTATGTGGGCTGGCAGGAGAAAGCGCACGACACACAGATCCTGTGCAACTGCGCTCTTTACAGGTGCATGCAAGCATGCACCTTCTTTCCCGACCACACCATCACCATCATGGAGGTGCAGGTGCCAGTCCTGATCCTCGGGGATGCTGCCTATCCCTTGCTTTCCTGGCTCATGAAGCCATACACAGGGCGCATGGATGCCAGTAGGGACCTCTTCAATTGGAGGCTCAACTGGTGCCGCAGTGTCATCAAGTGTTCCTTCAGATGCCTGAAGACTTGCTGGAGGGCCCTCCTGACCCGCCTACAGCTCGGCGAAAGCAACCTCCCGGGGGTTGTGGGAAGTGACTGCTTTGTCCCACCAAATGGTCAGCAGGTCGAGGATTTCCTGATGGCTCCAGGATGGGGCCTGCCTGCAGTGCTGTCTCTGCTCTGCCATGCTACCAAGCAGCAGGTCTGGCCAGCTCTGGGAAGCAGAGTGGTCAGAGGTGAGTTCTGCCCTGTGATTGGCCAGGGCAGCCTCTTCCTATGCCAGGAACTCTGGGAGAGAGGTCAAGGAGGAAGGTCTGTAGGCCACGGAGGTCGACTTAGGGCTACTCTGCGTCTACACTGGCTTAAGTCGACTTAATAAGTGTTAAGTCAACCTAAAGGGAGGGGTTATTAAATCAACTTAACTTTTCCTTAAGTCTTAAAGAACTGCTTAAATCGACTTAAGGAAAACCCAATATGGACGCAGAGTAGTTTAAGTCAACTTAAGCCTCCTTAAGTCAACTTAATTTGTAAGTGTAGATGCACCCTGTGATTGCTCTTGAAGTAAGGTATTACTCCAACTGTAGTAAGTGTGGCAGAATCTGGCCTTGCAATAGCAAGAGATGAGCTAGCCTCTAGTGAAGAAGGGTGAAGCAAGTACCTGCTGGAAGACCATTTCCACAATTCTATTCCACTTTATTGACTGGAAAAGGAATTTTGTTATGACTTTTGATTCATGATATCACAGAGAGTAATTTTAACCTTTCCTTCCTGTAGGATGACCAGATAGCAAGTGTGAAAAATCAGGACAGGGTGGGAGGTAAGGGGCATCTACTACAGACAACGGGCAAGGCTACACTGTCAGCAGAACTGCCAAGGGTGTAGCATCGATTGTGCGAGTTCAACTGAATGTCATTTAAGACACACTCAGTTGAACCAAGAATTAGCCAGAGATGGATTTGTTTGGACCTACCTGGCAAGTAGCATAGCACTGAGTCAACGGGAAGACATTTTTGATTGACTCAGCAGTGTGGGGACACCACGGTGAGTAGGCATTAGGCAGTCAAAGAGAGATGCACAAGTTATTTTAAGTAACGTATGTATTTCCCTTTGACTGTGGCCAAAATCCTGCTGTGGTGTAGTCCAGCCAAAGCCTCTGGTCACCATACCTCCCTGGAACCATCGTTCTGTGCTCTTTTTGGCTCTTATATTATTGTTCAATCTTGTTTTCTTGAGTTCATTTATGATACCCTGAGGAGATATCTGTAAGGCAATGTCATGATTGTATTCTTCTATTACCATGGAATAACCTGTCTTCAGAAAACTTTGAGATCTTCTCTAGACTATACTTATATTATAAGTAAACTCTTTCTATTCCACTTATAACCTCTACCACACCAGGTTTAATTTGTGCTGCTCAGCTTCTAATGCTAACAGACAGCAGATTTTTTCCCCCTGTGCAACATATGGAGCATTACAACTAACTGCAAAATATATTTAGAACTGGAGGTGATGGGGCCTCTGATTAGGAGAAATCCTGCCTTGTTTTTTTGAGCACATTTGAGCCACTGGTGTATAA
Source organism: Pelusios castaneus (assembly GCA_007922175.1). Classification (NCBI taxonomy): domain Eukaryota; kingdom Metazoa; phylum Chordata; order Testudines; family Pelomedusidae; genus Pelusios; species Pelusios castaneus. Next base: position 5,401,134 of record ML685807.1, on the reverse strand, counting down.
CCCATACATATTGCAATGTTCCTAACAGCCCATTAGATACAAGGATACACCAGAGCAGATACTCTTCAGTACTGATATGATAGCTAAAGTTAACCTCTCAAACATACAGATTGTTTCACTTTTTGGGGTTGCACTCATGAATTACAGTTCATACCCAAATATGAAATTAGTGAATTATTTCTGGGTGCCCTTATCAGCTTTGTGCTGCACTGTACTACATTTGCCTATAGGAAGTGATAAATGGAGAATATATATTTACATATTTGTTACTGTGGAGTTTATATCTATCTATCTACATAGATATAGATACATTTAATGCTATGGATTTTTTTTTTTAATAAAGTGAGCCATTAGATGTCATAGTTTCCTTCAACTCATTAGATCAACCAGAATTTTTTATTTCTTTTGTGCCACTAGTATTAAAGATGAGAATTTTTGTTTCTCCTTCCTGGGAATAAGGGCCTAGAGTGAACACAAATGTTTTTTGGTCTATCAGGGCATTGCCACTAACCAAAAGATTTATCTGTCTAGCAGCACTATGGAGAGACTTACATTCATAAAAATGAACTAACTCTCACACATTATGTCTTGGAGACAAGCTGTAAAGATCTAAACCATCCACATGTTAAGGTCAGGTGATTAGGAGGAAGTGAAGAAAATCCAGAAAAATTATTTGTCCATCATCATAGACATCAGAGAAGAGATAAGTTTTCTTTTAAATTGAAATAAAAAGCTGTTGGTCTAAACATGTTTTTACTGATTTGGGGTTTTTGTTGTTCAGCTCACTTTGGTTCAGTGATTCACTTCATTTTTAATGGTTCATTGAGTTGGGACAACAGTAAAATGTACAATAAATGTGCCTTATGTGCTTTCCTGTTTTCTTGTGTTGGGAAGAATTCAGTGAAATGTATTGCTTATGAAAGGAATCGATAGGCACTAATAGACCTGGCTAAAGCTAAGTGTACAGGGAGAAGGGACTACACAGGGTTTCCCAGGCAGCTCTGTCAATGTAGCTCAATTATCTGCAGCTACCCTGCTCTCCCCATCCAAAATGTGCTGTGAGGAGTGCAGGTGATCAATTTCTGATTGTTATTCTGCCAAATATAGTTTGAAACCTGAAATCACCCTACAACCAGTATTCAAACGTGAGAGCACTCTGGGTTTATTAGGCCCAACAGACAGAACGTAACGCTTGGGGTTTTTTTTGGTAAAACTACTGAATTCACTTGCACCTGCATCTGTGGTTCTCTCATTTCTAAGTTCAACATCTGCAGTATCTGCATCAGATCAAATCATAAACAGGCTTATGCAGACAATATATGTCTTCTATGGGGGAAAATTCTTGGCAGTAAACATACTCAAGTCTAGTTGACTGAAGAGGAATAATGCTGAATCACATTGCTATTTTAACAGCTCACTTCATGGGTATATCAAGCAATAGTATGAAAAATAAGACAAAATATTGGTAGGGATATATTTCTACTTAGCCAATATCTTCCTATGCCAATGGCTGAACTGACAAAAATCTTTTGAAAGGGTCATTAATAGCACTAACTGCAGCACTACCTATGGCCATCTCATTACTGAAATAATGAAAGCTCCTTGACAACAGAATGTCTCTCATTTTCCCAATTGGTGAAATCTGACTGAGGCTATATACACACGATCAGATTAAAGCGCAACAAGGCAATCGCGCTACAAAACTCACGTGACCTTTATTGCGGGACAACGCGTACACACGTTGCTCCCTGCAACGCAACAAAATTACACGCATTATCGCGGTTGAGCGCAATGACTTCTGGGCACCTATCCCATCGTTCCATTTTCCCCTAAGTCGGCGCTATGAATCATGGGATGAAGGAAAGGAACGCAAAGCGCCATGGGTAAAGTGTCAGTTTCCCATGGTGCTTTGTGTTCCCCTAGCGTCTTCCTCGTTGCCAATAGCAACTCGCGCCTATTTTCAACATTGCAGTGACGCAACGCACCACTTGCAATCAATCGCAACAGCGACAGCATGGATCCTGCTACGATCTCCATTGTCGCCTTCAACATTCTGAATACATCTCGGCTTGTTGCTCAGTACGCAATGAGCTCCGAGTCAGATGAGGACACCGAGGAGCAGGGGCTGATCGATGCCATGCAGAGCAACAGCACCGCGTTGCTCAGCTCCTTCACCGATCATCTGCACACGGTGCAACGTCGTTTCTGGTCGCGAGAGACGAGCACCGAGTGGTGGGATCGCATTGTTATGCAGCTGTGGGATGACGAGCAGTGGGTACAGAACTTTCGAATGCGGAAAGCTACCTTTCTGGAACTGTGCTCAGAGTTGGCCCCTGCCCTGCGACGGAAAGACACCAACATGAGGTCAGCCCTAACTGTGGAGAAGCGTGTTGCGATTGCTGTATGGAAGATGGCGACTCCCGACTGCTATCGGTCCGTTGCAAACCAGTTTGGAGTCGGGAGGACCACCGTCGGATTAGCCCTCTCACAAGTGTGCCAAGCCATCAATCGCATCCTGCTACGGAGGACAGTGACATTGGGCAATGTTCGAGAGATTGTGGATGGCTTTGCTGCCATGGGATTCCCTAACTGCGGGGGAGCCATAGACGGCACACACATCCCTATTTTGGCTCCAGACCATCTCGCGACGGAGTACATAAACAGGAAGGGTTACTTCTCCATGGTGCTGCAAGCACTCGTGGATCACAAGGGTCGTTTCACGGACATCAATGCTGGGTGGTCGGGAAAGGTGCATGATGCCCGCATTTTCAGGAACACTGGTCTGTACCGGAAGCTGCAAGGGGGCACCTTTTTCCCTGATCAAAAAATAACAGTGGGGGAGGTGGAGATGCCCATAGTCATCCTCGGAGACCCAGCATACCCACTGATGCCATGGCTCATGAAACCCTACACTGGGAACCTTGATCGCAGCAAGGAGCGGTTCAATTACCGATTGAGCCGCTGCAGAATGACTGTGGAGTGTGCCTTCGGCCGTTTAAAAGGGCGCTGGCGCTGTTTGTATGGGAGGCTGGACTTGGCGGAGGACCAGATCCCTGCCGTGATTGCGTCATGTTGTGTCCTCCATAACATTTGTGAAAGTAGGGGAGAAAAGTTTTCCCCTACGTGGGCTACGGAGGCACAGCGCCTCGAGGAAGCATTCGAGCAGCCAGCCACTAGGAGTATTAGGGTGGCACAAGGAGAAGCTGCTCGCATAAGGGAGGCACTCAGGGAGCATTTCAATGATGCCCTTCCCTAGTTAAGTTCCATGACGCATGAGGTGCACCTTAGGATCATTTCAATAATGTGTATAAATAAATGCATTCTTCAAAGTATTTGTTACTGTTTTTATTGAAACCTGAAAGATGGGGGTGGGGTTACAGGTTGGTGCCGCCTCAGAGAACAAGCTGCAGTTCAAGCCTTGGGTGGACGTCTCAGCGGGGCTGCTGAAGAGCTCCTGGCTACACGCGGTTGCGCTTTCCTCCGTGTCATCCTCCATCTCCTCCTCCTCCTCCTCCTCCTCAACAACGTCCTCATCCTGCTCGGCTCTGGCAATCACCGGACGAGGAGGGGCTGAAGTGTCCACGGGACTTTTGGCAGTGGTTGTGGGGTCCCCGCTGAGGATGGCTTCTATTTCCTTATAGTACCTGCATGTTGCAGGCGCTGATCCAGAACGGCGGTTTCCCTCCTTCGCTCGGTGATAGGTAATTCTGAGCTCCTTCACCTTTGATCTGCACTGCACTGTGTCTCTATCATGCCCTCTCTCTGACATGGCCCGAGAAATTATGCCAAATGTGTCATAATTCCTCCTGCTGCCGCGTAGCTGCGCCTGCACGGCGGACTCTCCCCAGATGCTGATCAGGTCCAGCACCTCTGCCGTGCTCCAAAGGGGTGCGCGTCTTCCACGGCGGGCCGCCATTGCTACTGATGATCGGAGCACAAACACACTCCACGAGGAAGAGAGCAGGAAGTGAAACAGACTTGAAATTTGAAAATCCCAGGAATAAGTTCGGGGCAGGGCGGGGACAGTTTCGTCACGGCCACAGAGCGGGTGGGGGGAAGACCAGAGAGGACGACTTGGGAATGCTGGGACAGTTCCGGACTCCAGTCAATGCGCGGTAAGCGTACACACGAGCTCAAACGCGCAATATATGATCCGCAACAGCTGTTACCACTCTCGTCGGAGTGGTTGTTGGATTGCGCGACAACAAGGCACTTAACGCGCAAGAGCCTTCTTGCACGTGTGTACGCCGTTGTTGCTATCGCGCGGTAATGAGCTTTAATGCGCGATAATCTGATCGTGTGTACAAGGCCTGACTTGGCTGGTTCTGGACCATTGTCTCTGGAATCAAAGCTGCACTGTAGGTGTATTTTAATTAGATGTTTCTGTCTTAATTATTTAGTTTTGCTGGAGTAAAACTCTTTAAAAGGAATAGAGGAAACCTGGAGGTGGGGTAGCAGAACAAATACAGGTCAGCCATTCTTTGCATTGATTTTCTTTTTCACGGTTTTTCATGGCAGTTTACGTTGTCAAAGTGGGCACTTAACTTATAGAGGCCCCAACCACTCACCTTTTGTCACAGTCATTGTGTGTGAAGAAAAAGTGGTCAATTTACACACAAAAGAACAACATTACTATGCTGCTTCAGTGCATAGAGCAGGAAAAGCAGCATCATATGATGGATGTACATATCTACAAAAAAAGAGAGCATGTCACATACATAGAGAAAAGATGATTTGGGGAAACAGCCTTTCCTTTCTGTTTCCTCAAACACACACTCAAAATCTAAGCAGAAATAGTGTACGTTATTGCTGCCCTAGACAAATTCAACCCTTCCTCCTTGCTGTGTATTCCAATATGGCCAATATTGGATGGTATTTCAGAGGAAGATGCTTCAGTTGTCTTCCCACAATGTTAATCTTAGATTGCACAGGGAGAGGGATTATTCCATGGGCCACTGTAGGAATGGAAGCAAATCATAAGACTGCACCTTCAGAGACAAAAGTGGATCACCTGCTATATGGCAAGGTGGCTCTTTTAGTGTCAGGAAAGACACATGAAGTAATTGATGATATGCTGGATCAAGCTCAGTCCAAGAGAAGCGATGTCAGAAAGAAGGGAGAAACAGTAAGTGAGTTGCCAATATATGAAATTTGCCATTAAGCAGGAAGACCAAAACAAAGATTAACCAGGAGATTTTCAATAATCTAAAAAAAAAAAGAAAGAGTGCTACAAAAAGTGGAAACTAAACAAATAACACAATTGTGTAGGGGACGGGGGAGAATTGTTGTTTTGTTTTTCCTGTGGAAAATTTCAGTTTTTCAGTGACAGGTCAAAAAATGAAATCTTTTGGCTGAACAGTGTCCGAATATTTAAAGCAAAAAGCAGAAACATTTCAGTTTCAGCATTGTTTTTCAACAAAAAAATACAATATTAAAAAAAAAACATGTTATAAGAACTTCAATATTATATATGAATTGGGC